>JANEHU010000685.1:0-19730 GCA_027563435.1 Nasonovia ribisnigri | reverse complement strand
TGACCGTGTTCAGTTCAAATTCTTGAACTTGATCATGCGGAGAAGATCGCCAAAAAATGTGCTGGTACTGACGATACCTTGGAGCTTACAAAATCTGCCTGTACATTTTACAGATGTCAGCAGTAAAGACAACAGAATGAAGATGGAACCGAAGCAGAATATTCACTATATCTTGTTGAAGTTTGGGGCCCACAAACAGAGTGTCATTGAGAGAGGAGTTTGCTAGAGGTCGAGCTGACGCATCAAACACTACCCGGAACTTGACGTTGTCCCCTTCCATTTTGTGAACTGCATGATGAGGCAAGAAGTAGGTACCAGGAGACTTAGACACCGACATGTGGCCAAGTAATTTATAATCAGCCATAAACTGCTTGTAAACCGAATATAAAGAGTCATCTCGCACCAACTTGCGTTCTAAATGCTCAAACCGGGTAAGAGCCATTTTACGAGAGCCATTGAAAGTGTAAGAAGTAGGTGGATCACGAAACGGAAGTGGAACAACAAATCTACCAGACCAATCACGATAGGTTTCCTGAGAGAAAATCTCTTCACACCTTCCTTCTTCGGTGAACGACGATAGCATTTCTTCTGGTTCTTCAACTTTCCAGAATCTTTCAACTAAAGACTCAACAGAAGTAACCAATAACGAAGTCATCACTGTCTGTGGTGGAGCTGTCGATGAATGAGAACCAACTGGACCAAGGAGAATCCAGCCAAAGATAGTCTCGAAAGCCGTAGGTGAACCGATATCTAAATCATCCCTTCCGCTGTGGAGCACTTGTGCAAACATGTCTGCACCAAGCAGTAATTCGACCGTAGCTGGTGAATCGAACTTAGGATCAGCCAAGACTAGAAGGGAGCACTTATCCCGAACAAAGGCAGGTAACTGAACTGACGGCATCGAGCCGATGATTTTAGGCATAGACCAAGTATCCAAATCTATCATACTACCATCTGTAGCCGACTGGATGCTGATCTGCACTTTACCATTGATAGACTGTACTAATTGCCCTGCTAGACCCTCTACTGGTACCGTCCATTGTTCACGACGTAGACCCAGACGCTTGACACACGCCGATGTGATGATGCTCACTTGCGAGGCAGGATCAATTAAAGCCCGAACTGGCTGAAGACATCTGGCTATATCACGAACCTTGACTGAAGCGGTGCCTAATAAGACCGATTGAAAACATTGAGTATCAACCACTAACGCAACTGGACCTTTAGACGACGGGTCCTTTGCATGGGAATTGTCGCGATGTAAAAATTTGTTATGACGACCACGACAAATGGAACACGACGATTTGCACTTTTTGCCCAGTGCCTATTATCAAAACAAATCATACAACATCGATGCTTACTCACTAGAGCGTAGCGGTCATCGATGGACAAACCCTTAAAACCAGAGCAGGACGCTAACGAATGAAGACTGTTACATTGCCAACAACGGCATGGATCATCACCTTGCTTCTTGGTAACTAACGCCACAGGGGAACTCTGATGCCCTCGGAAAGCCTTTGCAAGTTGCGATTTAGGATTTGTTGATTTGGGTAGACTTATGATCGCTTTAGTTGGAGGTTTGGCTGAAAAATGGGTCTGAGCTGATCCAGAATTTTCCAGTACTTCCACCCGATCTTTAACAAAACACAATAAACTATCGACCGTGAGAAAATCAATGGAATTACCCTGTTCAAATAAACGTCGCGTAGTCGACGGCAGACAACGGACTGAAATTGCAAATAATAAAAAGGATCCTATATCGGCGATGTTCAACGATCTGAGAAGCGCTATATTTTCACAAAACATATTTAAGAAATTCATCAATACTGCGGGAGATTCTTGATGACTGCTCGAAGCATTTAACATTTCGTTAACCAAGTTAGTAGCCAACTGACGAGGTTTATCATACCTTTTAACTAAGGCGGACCAGGCAAGATCATAGGTGGTCTCCGAAACAGTAATACCCTTCACTACATCATTAGGGCCAGCTTGCAAACATCCTAATAGATAGTAGAACTTCTCTATGTTACTTAGATGAGACCGTTGACCTACCAAAATGGAAAACCTATCCCTAAAATCAGGCCAAGATTGAAGACGACCATCAAAAGTAGGCAGTGGAATCTTCGGTAATTGCACATTAGAACCAGAAGACTCTGTACTAGCAATAACAGGACCCACCTGAGCTGTTGGGTTCACTATTGATCCAACATTATCATCTATAACTTCCACATCAAACTTATCACTATTGCTAGCCTCACTGACCGAGATATGACTGTCCGAGCTGGACTTGAATTTATTTGCTAAAGCTTTAGCATTAATGAAAGTACTATGAACCTCTAACTCAACATTATTAGAAAATTCACCTTTAGTACCCAACTCAATCATAACCTCTAATAATGAATCATTTTCAAGAGTAAATTTTGTCCAATAGCCTTGAAGATCCTCAACGGCTAATAGAAACTTTGGGACACTAGGGCTGTCCGTTGAAGCTGTGATACCCAAGGAGTAAATCGCCTCAATATGGCTAGCAGCCGCGTCAAGCTTCCTAGAAGCGCGTTGCTTATCACAATTTAAACGGTCAATGTCAGCCATAATATTGCCAAAATACAACTAAGACAATAGTATAGAACTACTAACACCCAACAATAACAAAATAAAGACTGGTAAAATAAATTCAACAACTAAATTAAATTTGAATAGTAAATACTTAACAGTAATAACTAAACAACTGAGGATCAACAGAGAGAAGTTAAAAAAAGATAATAACAAGTCTATCAGTCACAGAACTATGACTCGACCAAAATATACAAAAGGGATCAACAAAGAATCAAATATAAAAACTATTAGAGAAACTATCAATAAAAGAAATATTATGACAACATCAACACTATTATAACCACAATGTCAAATATTAATAACTGAAGAATCATATAATAATAATATAATACCTAAAAAAAATACTCAAATAATTATAATTTATAAAATAAGACGCTCCAATAAATAACTTTAAATAATAAGTGAACTATATTAAATTAGGGAAAGTGCCTAAAGAGCTATTTAGTAAGACACAAACTGTGCTTACAATTAATGTTATATATTAAAGTAAATATCAAATAATATAATCATGCACTAAGTATTTCAATTAACTATCAAATATATTAAAATTGAGCAACAGATATTGTAGTTAAGTATTAGACCTCATAAAAAAAAAAAAAAAATTTGAATATTAAAATTAAATCAAATGTTATACTTTATACTATAGTCAATGACTAAATATTATAGTTGATCACTGAATATTATAATTAACTAATAAATATAAAAAGTTAAGACACCAAGCTAACGTTATAACTGCTCATTAAACCAATAACACCTAACTGATAATTTCAAAATATTAAAATAAAAAGAGTTTAACTCTTGTATGATATTTATAAAATAAAGTACCTTAAATCCGAGGAAGTGCTTCACAATAAACTTCAAACCACGCTTTGCTACCAAATGTTCGCACTAGGAGCTCCTGACTCTGCGGTTAGCACCTAGAACTTGCACACCCTGGACTAGATACAAGGAGCTAACATAATATATATATATACAAGTGATCTATGGCAATAAAACATATATATCTTTATTACAATAAGTATTAAAAAGAAACAATATATTAGCTGAGATGATCAGTCTCAGACTAATAAACATAAAATAATAATAATGTCAACTACCTAATAATAGTTCAATAAAATATATTCTGTCCCATACCAGAATATATAACAAAGTCAATAACAAATTATAACAACCAGTAAATCATATATATGTATATAGATATATATAATATACAAAAAAAGGATAATGAGCTATTATATGTCTCAATTTATTATAATAATATTAAATGCGGCAATAGCCAAATTGATATGAAACAACTGCTCAATACAAAATAATACTACAAAGGTGAAATGATGAGCTGCGTCTTGAGCTGACTGGAACGGCTTGAGATGGAAACCACGAGGTTTTGGGTCCTAACTGGACGGTGTGGATAAATAATAATATTTACCACACTAATTGCTATGAACTGCGAAGACACTGAACTGTCTGAACTGCGAACTGCACGGAGCTTGTTGTCAATCGTCAACGAGACAAAATGACTAAATAATAATAATGGATGATCATCCAAAAAAAGCGTTGCACGGACCGATGCATTCGACATTCGATAAAAAGACGATGTCGTAAAAGACTATTGCGAACGGCAACGAACAGGAGAAGAGCAACACACACACGCGAGCAGTGAAAAGTAACCAAAAACACGCCGTCGAAAACATCGTGACCGTTGCGAACTGCACATAGGCGAACGGGGTGAAGAGGAGCGTCTCTTGTATAAAGTTACCAACCTAACGCGGCGACGACGCACAGTGTTTTAAAATCGAAAATAGCTGGCCAAAATTAAAAAATATCCAATTTTTATTTTATTTTTCAACAATCATTGTTTTCTTAAATATACAAATATTTAATATACCTACATATAATTGTACAAGTTAAGTAAGTACATTGATAATTAACTGTATGCATTTTTAATTAGGTATATAATTAATTAGAATTTATAGGTAATTTTTGTATATTTTTAATCGTCTTCTTCTGTTTCTTCTTCTCTTTCGTCCGCGTTTGAATCACTGTCGTTTGAATCGTTCTCGTCTAATAATAGCCGTTTGACTTCCACGGAGAAAGATCTTTTTTTTCGATTATCTTCTTGAAGTCCGCTTATTTTAGGATCTGAGTGTCGCGGTCGTTATCGCAACGACCGCGGCGGCTCTAGCGACGTTCGCGAGATCGCGACCGACAAC
Organism: Nasonovia ribisnigri; assembly: GCA_027563435.1. Taxonomy (NCBI): domain Eukaryota; kingdom Metazoa; phylum Arthropoda; class Insecta; order Hemiptera; family Aphididae; genus Nasonovia; species Nasonovia ribisnigri. The sequence continues at coordinate 14,904 of JANEHU010000685.1, read as the reverse complement.
CGGTTTGGCCGCCGGGCGGCGGCGTGAGCCGCCGGCCGCGGCCAACGGCGAAACGGCGATCAGCTTTCGCCAGACCGCCGTTGTCGCAACAACGCAAAATAGCTGTGATATTAGTAACTTACTTAATAAAACTTGTGCTGTAAACGTCGTGTCAGTCATTGTAAACATATTTTTCCCAAACCATTCCAACACCTACAAGTGGCGCAGTCGGAAAAGGAGTAAGGTAAGTGCTAATTTTAATAAAAATAATTTTATGTAAATTAAAGTAAATTAGCACATATCAGGTTAAAAGAACCTACAATAGGTGTCCTGATCATACCGGTTCCTAATATTTTTTATTCTGATTTTTTATTATAAATAAAATATTAAGGGCTTGTCCAATCTAAGGTGGTAAATTGTAGCAAAATTTGCATAATTTAGCGTAATCCCTACAGTGCTAAACTTGGCTTAGGCTATTTATAGATTGGAAAGTACATATCTCTACCAGCGATAGCCCGAGTTACATAACTTCGTATCCATCGTAATTTAATTAGATAGATAATAGCAATTAGATTTAATCTCCACAATGGTTACTAAACGCATTAGTGAGTTAAATATTGTCGAAATTAACAGGGAGTTATCAAAACGTGGTCTTGATACCGGGGGGTCCAAGGCCGATAAACTCTTAGCATTAGAAGAGTATATTAGGGCTAAGGAAAATATGGATCCAAGATCAGTACGGTTTGGGGAAACTGACGAGACGTCAGCCCAGGTACCGGAAGGGGATACATCGGTGGCTCAAACTGGGGAGGTCGAATCTGAAAAGAATTTGATAAACCAGTTCATGGAGCAGATGTTAGATAGGCTGGAGGGGTTGGAAACAACGGTCGACAAGCAGCAACTGACAATCGCTACTCTCAGCGAGAGCGTGGAACGCTTGGAGCGGGAGTTAGCCGAAGAAAAGCTTAGGTCGACCGAACGGGTGGAGCAAACAAGTTGCTCATGCCGTGGAAATTCCCAACAACCATCAACCAGCGATATATCCGGAGCAAATCAGATTTGCCCGGACGAAAGTCAGAATCTTCCGGTCAAATCTCAAAGTGTGAGTTCTGAGAGCCGATGGGCGAACATACGGAGCAGATTGACCGGGGAAATCCCGAGAAATCAAAGTTTGTCCGGAGTTTCCGGTAACCAGTCCGGAGCGTCCGGTGTCTTCGGTAATCTGTCCGGAGTGTCCGGCGAAGTGTCCGGCAGAAGTCAAGGGGAAGCGTTACGGAGTAGTTTTTCCGGTGTAAAACGCGTGCATTTCCCCGATAGCCTGCTCATTCCTCAGAATGAGTTGAATATGGCCCGTGCGTCGATACCAGAGTTTGCCGGTAAGAGGGAGGAAGACCCGGTGCGGTTTTTGCTCCAGGCCGAGGCAATACTGGAAGAAACTGGTATCAGCAAGGCTAGATGGGTGACCGTTTTGGCCCCTCAGCTAAAGGCACAGGCAGGAACATGGTGGGGAACCATGAGAGCGTTGGACTTACCATGGCAAGAGTTCAGGTCCGAACTATTGGAGAAGTTCAACGGGGACGAGTTGCAGTCGAGTCTGCAATCAGAATTGTTGAGCACCGCTCAGACCAAGACCGAAACACTGGGGGAGTACGTCATATCTAAGTACCAGTTGTATCGGAGGTTAAACCTTGGTCTGACAGAAGAAGCGGTGGTAATGACAGTGATTGGACTCATGCGTGATGAATTTAGAATTCATGCACGTATACAGCGACTGAAATCGTTCAGCGAATTACGAGCGCTTGCCCATGTTCTGAATGGTAGCAAGGCCGTAGTGTTGGATAAGGCGGGAGTGAGCACCAGCGTACCACCAAAGTTAAAATGGTTGGATAAACGAAAAGCTGAGAGTGCTGAGAAATCTCAAGTGCCAAATCCGAAGCAACGACAATCTTCGGGAGCAGGATGCAGAGTATGTGGTAGTCATGACCACTGGCAAGCTGCATGCCCAAAAAGAAAGTCGGAGTCGGGAAACGCCAAAACGACCGGCGGGACCGCCGGGTCCCGGCCGGCCAGGAAGTAACCGGCGAAAAAATCGCGAGTCTTCCGAAAAGAGGTAAGCAACGAAGTTCAACTCGGGCAGTAAGTAACGTTCCGGTACAGGAACCACAAATTACAAGAACTGACCCGAACAAACGCAACTTCGGAGCGTTACGGACCGGAGACTCGGGAAAGGGCCCGAAGAAATCGGACCAGACGAGTTCTGAACCGGCAAAACCCGGTAAGAACGGAATTCCTCCGGAGAAAAACTTTGGTCACCCGAAGATAACCTCCGGAGTGAGGAGTTGTCCGGTGAAAACCGTCGAACCTCCGGAAAAACGCCGGAGAAATCACCAAAGCCACCCGAGAAAATCCATTGGAAGCGACGTTCCGGTAAAGAACCACAGTCCGTGACAATGGACCGGGTAAATGGCGAGGTGACGGAAAGGTGGTCCAACCATCGGGAAAACAAGTCGAGAAAATCATCCAGGATTGAAAATGTTCCGGACAAATGTGAAAATCTCACCGAGGTGAGCTATGTTTCCGAGAAAAATGTCGCGGACAGCATTTCAAGTGATGCGGAACAAGATGAGTTAACACAGGAGTTGTTAATTTGTCCGGTCACAACCGAAGATTTTTCCGAGGAGTTTATTCCTTGTCCACGGGAAAAGTGCAAGAGGAGAGACTCAGATACAGACTCAAAATTTGAGTTGAGAAAACGCTTCTCGGATCTGCGGACCGGAGTGTTAGAGTCTCCAGCCATTGCTACGGTGTCAACGGGGAAAACAAAAGTGACGGATGTTCCGTTACCGGCCATAGAACGAGAGTTTGCACTCGGGGCAGTAGTAGCGCTACTGGACTCCCAAGCGGCGAGGACATACGTCAAACCGTGGGTGGCAAAGAAGTTTGGCCGGAGTTTTACCGAAGAACCGGAGATTGTCCGGATGGCGGACGGTCGGACACGAGAAATTACGGAGTTTTCCGAATTTCGGGCCCGGATAGTGGACTTGGAGGTAACCATCAGGGCCGCAGTGATGGACAATCTAATCGGAGATGTCTTCCTGGGCCACGATTTCCTCGTGGAGCAACAAGTCGCTCGGGACTATAGCGGTTGCATAATACACCTGGGGAAAGAGAGACGTGTTTCCGTGAGCTGGAGAAATCCAGTAACTCCGGTCACCGTAGAAGTGGACTTAGCAACCGCAGGTTTACCGGAAGGAGAGTACGGTATGCGGGTCAAAGAAGTCCTGTGCCAATATGCGGAGGTTTTCTCCGGAGAAGTAGGCAGAACTCGGGTGATAGAGCACCAGATCCGTCTCAAGGATCCAAAGCCGGTGGCTCTAAACGCTTACGGGTACTCCCGAGAGAAAAACGAGGTGATTGCCGAAATGGTGCGAGACATGGAGGAACAAGGGTTTGTTGAACCTAGTATATCTCCATGGGCTGCACCGGTGGTACTCGTGAAGAAAAAGGATGGCTCACGTAGATTTTGCGTTGACTATCGCCGTCTGAACATGCAGACGGAGTCGGACGCTCACCCGATGCCGGACCTCCATGACATGGTCCGAGGAATGGGTGGAGCGAAGATTTACAGCACCATGGATTTGAAATCAGGATATTGGCAGGTGGGTCTCTCGCCAGAGACACGTCCACTGACGGCGTTTAGGACCCAACGAGGGTTATTCCAGTTCAGAGTAATGCCTTTTGGACTTAAAACGCCCCCGCCACATTCTGTCGCTTGGTAAGCGAAGTCTTCCGTGGGTTAGTTGGTAAATTTGTGTTGGTTTATTTGGATGATATTGTGGTATACTCTGAGAGTCCCGATCAACATCTAAACCACTTGCAGAGAGTCTTGGAGCGACTCCAGTCTTACGGTCTGACGTGTCAACCGAAAAAATGTACATTCGGGGTGGCACAGATCAAATTCCTAGGTCACGTCGTGGACGGTGAAGGAATAGACCGGGAGCCGGAAAAACTGACAGCAATTCAGGAATTACCGGTCCCAAAGAAGACGAAAGACGTGTTACGGGTGTTGGGCGTTTGTGGTTGGTACAGCCAGTTCGTGCCACACTACGCCGAGATCACAGCACCACTCACGAGTCTGTTGGCCAAAGGGACCAAATGGCGTTGGTCAGAAATTGAGCAAGAGGCGTTCCGGAAGTTGAAGGAGTCTTTGGTGTCCGCACCACAGCTCTGCCCTCCTCTTCCGGGTAAGCCATTCAATCTACAGACCGACGCAAGTGAAGTTGGAGTTGGTGCCGTGCTCTTCCAGCGGGGGGAGAGTGGCGACAGGAGAGTCATATCCTACGCCAGCAGGAAACTCAATCCGGCTCAGGGAAGATACTCAGCAGTTGAACGTGAATGTCTAGCCATAGTGTGGGCGGTTGACAGGTTCAGGCCGTATCTTGAGTCTGGTAAGTTTATGTTATTTACAGATAACGCGGCACTCCGGTGGTTACAGCAAGCTCGCTGTACCAACAGCAAACTAACGCGATGGGCGCTGCAACTCGGGGCTTTCGATTTTGAAATCCGGCACGTGCCCGGAGTAGAAAATGAAGCAGCCGACGCGCTATCCCGTTGTCCGGAAGGACCGAATACAGTGGACGAAGAATCGTTGGAGAATAATATCCACGATCCCCCAGTGATTCGGCCCGGAGTTTCCGGAGAAACTTCCGGAGTCTTCGGTGATCTGTCCGGCGTGTCCGGAGGATCCGGTGTAGGTGTCACCCAGTGTGGAGCGATCCAGCCGAAGAGGGATGACGGAAACGTTACCTTGCAAGTTGTCCGGGAGTGGCAACAGAACGACCCGAACATACGGGAGATAGTTTCTAAACTCTCCGGAGACGGTGCAAGGTTCGGTCGTCTTCGGAAGTTGTACGTCATTCGGGACAAGGTGTTGCACCGCCACCCTCGGTCCATTGCGAATGGGGAAGAGGGGGTGGTCGTCCCAGCTGACAAGGCCCAAATTTTGCTACACAGGTTTCACGACCACGAAGTAGCGAATCACCCAGGGTGGAAAGAGACGTACCACGTCTGTGCAAGCGTGAAACCACTGAATCGCAAACCAGAGGATCGGATGCGCACCCGAGTCCCACGTCAACCTTGGGAGGTGTTGAGCATCGACCTCATGGGTCCATATCCACGAACGCAGCGGGGTAAGACAACGATTTTGGTGGTAACTGATTGTTACAGTCGCTGGGTAGAGGCGTACCCCTTAGGAAAGGCGACGACCAAAGCGATTGTAGATACATTCGAACGGGAGCTGTTCCCACGGTTCGGATACCCGAGGGCATTATTGTCAGATAATGGCCCGCAGTTCGTGTCCAAGGCAATGGGAGACGCACTCAAGAGGTGGGGAGTGGAAGGATGGACGACTCCAATATACCACCCACGTGCCAACCCGGTAGAAAGGCGAAATCAAGAGTTGAAGAAAGGGTTGCGGACCTTACTCGTTGATAAGCCTCATCATCTGTGGGATGTCTACCTGCCACACGTGTTGTTCTCTGTAAGGAACAGAGAAAACCGAAACACCGGACAGTCGCCGGCCAAAATGATGTTTGGTCGGGAGATCAAGGCCCCCGGAGACTGGCAGCTTGAGTTGGCCGAAGAGTCACCGGACGATGGAAAAAATGGTCCGGAGTGGGCCGGAGCACATCGGAACCCTTCGGTAGAAACCGAAGATTCTCCGGTAGAACCGGATGATGCTCCGGTGGTAGAGGGGGGTTACCCGGTGGTTTCCGGCCCCAAAGCCCTCATTACCCATATACCCCCAGAATCCCCGGGAAAAGGCAATCTGGCAGTAGGGGATTGGGTATACTACAAAGCGCATCCGCAGTCAAGTGCGGAGAAGCGGTTTCACGCGGGGTTCGCCCCGAAATGGTTAGGTCCGGTTAAGTTGGGTAAACCACTAGGAACCGGAGTGTTCTTGACGGAGGGTAAACACCCTACTAAGTTACATGTCTCAGCGATGAAGCGAGCTGTAGGACCGTCAGAGAACATTAACTAACCATACATTGTTTTAGATAGCAGAACGCGCAAACAACCCGCCAACGAACCGCAACAACCGGCCATCCCGTGGCATGATTGCCACGCACGTGGAGAAGCTCCGTGCCATGGCTGGGCAGTTGTTGCGGGAAGCCAGGAGGCTGTCGGGCGATGCCCCGGAGGACACGGTCGGCGGTTGGTCAGCCGAACGCGCGGCCACCGCATCGTTCGGCCGGATACGGGCCAGCCCGACTGCGTGGGCGCTATTCGAGCGGGGATTCGCCGAGGGACGCCGGTCCACCCGAGCGAACACCCCACAGCCCGAAGCGGCCCGGCTGAGGGCAGGACCACGGGGACGAGTACCACCTCGCCGAGCACCGCCAGCGTACCAGCGCTACGACGTCCGGGATGGGCGAGGCAGGTTCCAGCGACCAGCGGTGGAGCAGCCTGTGGTGCAGCCGGAAGCCCAGCCACCAACCAACCAGCCACCAGCCCAGCAGCCATCCGTCCAGCAACCATCCGGGCAACCACCAACCCAGCAGCAATCCGTGCAGCCGCCAGCCACACCGGAGCAACAGCTGTCCGTGGTCGAGCGGGTAGTTCCCGCTTAGGTCATTCTGATGATAGTAGCTTATTTGTTACCTCTATGGTACCAATACAGTTAAAAAATGAAATAAACAACAGTATAATTTGGCAAAACCCTGCATGTTCATCTACTAGGTATTGTAGACCAATTAGATTACAGTACGCCAAAGAGACTACAGAATTGTCTCAAGCCGAAGAACAGTATATAACTTCACAAATATGCCAACTTTGTCCATATGTAAATGATAAAGGCAGTGTGAAATTTTCTATGGAATTTACTATGATTGATGGTAAAGTTTGCAGTGCAGTTACGAAAACTTCATCAATGATGTGTTACATATGTAAAGCAAAGATTTCTCAAATGAAAGAGGCAGTAGTTGATATGTCAACGTTTAGATACGGTTTATCAACGTTGCATGCATATATTCGATTCTTCGAATGCCTCTTGCACATATCATACAGATTGGACTTCAAGCAATGGAAAGTCAGTAAAAAAAATGGAACCGATTTATTATTGGCAGCAAGAAAAAAAAACATTCAAAATAATTTTAAAGAAAAGTTAGGACTTTTGGTTGATTTTCCTAAGCAAGGTTTTGGCAGTAGTAATGAAGGTAATACTGCTAGAAGGTTCTTTAAGAATCATCATATATCAGCTGAAATTACCGGCATTGATGAAACGCTGATAATACGGTTTGGAGTTATTTTTCAGAGTCTATCAAGTGGTCAAAAAATAAATTTGATTAAATTTAATGATTATTGTTGGGGTACTGCAAATCTGTACGTAAGATTGTATGAATGGTATTACATGCCACCCAGTGTACATAAAATTTTGATCCATGGGTCTGTAATAATAGGTTCTTTTGTAATACCAATTGGTCAGTTGAGTGAAGAGGCTCAAGAAGCCCGAAATAAGGATTTGAAAAGGTATCGAGAAAACTACACAAGAAAAACATCACGAATTGATACAAATACGGACTTATTTAACAGGTTACTTCTATCCTCAGATCCTAAAATAAGCGGACTTCAAGAAGATAATCGAAAAAAAAGATCTTTCTCCGTGGAAGTCAAACGGCTATTATTAGATGAGAACGATTCAAACGACAGTGATTCAAACGCGGACGAAAGAGAAGAAGAAACAGAAGAAGACGATTAAAAATATACAAAAATTACCTATAAATTCTAATTAATTATATACCTAATTAAAAATGCATACAGTTAATTATCAATGTACTTACTTAACTTGTACAATTATATGTATATTAAATATTTGTATATTTAAGAAAACAATGATTGTTGAAAAATAAAATAAAAATTGGATATTTTTTAATTTTGGCCAGCTATTTTCGATTTTAAAACACTGTGCGCCGACGGCCGGTACTCGTTTTGCCCGACTTGTCTTCCCGTCCCGCCTTGTGCCTTTGCGGCGCGGTGGGAGAGTCGACCGAGTCGTGACGTCGTATCCCGTGGTGGTGGTTGACAAAAGTGTAGACTAGGTAGTGGCGGTGCCTGTACTTTGTACTGGTCGCCGCTACGTACCGTATCAAACCTGGGGCAGTGGAACTGGACAACGCGAGCACAGTTGACGAAGTCCGAACAAGGGTGCTGTCAGTTTTTATATTAGAGTGAATTTACCTATTATCAAACTTTTAGGTAACAACATTACTTGTGTTCTCTCGTTGGTCTTTTACGATAGTTCAATTTTCAAGTGAGATATGGGTATGTAAAGTATTGCTAGGAGCCAGTGACCAACGTGACCCGAAATAACAATAACAATGCATAATCGATACAAATGTACATAGGACGTTTGACATGAACAATATTAATCAGTTATGACTATTCATCTCGTTATGATGTTTAATTTTAGGTACCATATACTCACATACTAATTTAATTGGTAAGATAATATTTACCTAATTACCTGTAAGTTTACCAAACTTACATAAATAGTTTTATTCATGATTATATTATTTTAATTTTAATTGCATTATTATGTGTTGTGTTGTTTGTGTAAATGTGTAATGACATACCTACACACAATGTATAAGAGAAATCAAATCCTGGAATATTTTTCAATACTTTTCCTTAACATGTGTAAACATTTTTAGGTAAGTTTTAGAAGTATCATGACTCTTATTTAAGATTATTTATATTATATTAAATTATTTTATAATTATGTTATTATGTATTATTATTTATTTAGATACAGTAAATGGCAAAATTATGTTATTGATGCTAAATAAGCAAGTATTAACAAATAATTTGTCCTGAATTACCTACTGATCTTAATAATTATAATATTTATTCAATTTCATACAATGTGGTCATACAACAGTGGATTGATACATCATTTTAATTCAAAGTTCAGTACCTAAATAGGTACAGAATCTTGTGAGTGTTTTGTATCACAAAATACATTGAGTAATGAAGACTTTTTACAAGATTTAGAATTATAAAACATTAACAATATGAATTAATAAACATTTATGTACTGTTAAACTAAATTAAGCCCATCAAAAGGTTCAAATGTTTACAAACCACTAATTGTTTAAATATTTTGAATATCTGTAAAAAAAAAAACATCAATTTAATCTAATATCAGTAGTTTTTCAATAGGTAGTATTTATCTTTAATGTAGTTAATATTTTGATGTGTGTATATAAAATGTATTATTTAGTTTTTTTAGTATCATTAAGATAATATATCATTATATGCATTATGTATTAATGTTTACATAGTATTATGATTTATGAATAAATAGATTTAAATAAAATACGCTTATTAGTTGTTTACTAATTGGAAATGTATTAAGATAAATTGCCAACAGTGTACTATCAGTGTTAGAAAATGATTAATTGTATTTAAATAATACAAAATATAATGTTACATCTTTGGTAATGCAACAGATAGTATTGAAATATTTAAATCGTTGGTGACTATTTGAAGAATTGAAAATATGAATAAATACAATGGGGCCAATGGTTAATTTCTAATAATACATACAATTGTATGAATAATAATTAAATCTGGACTTATGCTTATTTATATAAAAAAAAGGGGTCAAGTGGATGTCGCTCCGCTGTACAGTAGGCTACAAGTAGATCACTGTACTATAATGGATGGTAGTAAATTTGAATTCAATATTATAACATAATATACCATATTAATTAATAAATACATTTTGCTTGTTTTTTCCCCATATTTTAATTATTATTTTTTACCAAAAACGAAAATAACTTGAGTTTTTCTTTTTTTTAAATGCATATTTAGCGCATATTTTATAGATTTTAAACGCATATTTGCATGCATATTTTGATAGTTTTTTTGTGCATGAACTTCCGGGCCCTAGTCATAAGTCATAACCACAGTTATATAATAATATACATATTATAGTTAATATAAAAATATGTAATACGTCCGAACATTCAACACCCCCACAAGTCACAAATACTGGTAGTGTATTGTGTATTATAATATTATACTACCAAACATTATAAGCATAGACCTATATATTACTATATTAGTTTATATGTCTACTAGACTTCGGTCGTTTGTCATCCCGCCTGCGGCGGAAAGACTGTGTGGGCGGTGGTGCTCTTTGTCGATTCACCTCGGGCGATGCTGGGTTTTTCGATCCGGCCTGCGGCGGGAACGCGGGGTCGTCGGGTATCGTCGCGTTGGCAGCACTGGTCTGGCGGTAATTTTTGAACGCGGAAGAGTGTCTAGTCGTAAGTCACGGCCGCTGAAAATCGACCGGCGATTCAAGTCGATCGTACGACAAATCCGGCCAGGTGGGCAATCCAAAGACGTGTATGTCCGGTACTCGAGCGTGTTTGTTGAAATCGGAAATTCGGATTCTGAGTTTGAGTGTCTAGCTATCACTCATCTCGGGACAAAGTCGATTCCCGAACGGACAATCCGCTCGCGGCGGATCGGATGCAGTGGGAGTCTAAGTCGCTCGTATGCAAGTAGATGGTCAGGTAGGCCTTGCACCGAGCGTGTATGTCCGGTTCTGGAGTGTGTGTGTTGAAATCGTGAATTCGGATTCTGAGTTTGAGTGTCTAGCTATCAGTCATCTCGGGAGAATGTCGATTCCCGAACGGACAATCCGCCTACAGCGAAAAGTGCTCGAAACGGCCGTTCAAATCTGAAAAAGCATACAGGAGGTAACAAAATTGTATTTTTTGATAATTATAGAGAACAGTTATCAGATGTTATCATTGTTATTATGTTTTCGCGGTTATAACAAATAAGTCGACAAAATCTAATTTTCTGATTGGCTGCTATTTTTACCGCGTCAAGAGACATCAATGCATTGCCAGCTGCATGTTATTTGGTTTTTGTCAAACATTGCTCAAAACACCTTTCAAGTGAGTACACGTCGGTTATAGTATTAAAATAATATTTCTTAGGTTATGTATCGAACAATTTCATACGTATTTGAATAAAACTATTTTTTTTTTTTTGAAATCTAGCATGCCGAAAGATTTGAGCTCCAACGCCTCCAACACCAACACGTCTTATTACAACGGCCGTGGTATGCGGGTGTATAATGCACCCGTGTACCACGGTGCTGCGCCCGTCCGCCGTCCGGGAGGAAACGCCCGACGTAAGTATCTAATAAAAAAAAGCACATGCGTATTGCATAAGCCAAGTATAACACTAAACATGATTTGTACGTTTCAGGATGTTACAGGTGCCATCAGGTGGGTCACCTGGCCAGGAATTGTGGTAAGTTTGTCCTATTATTTATTTTGTCACGTGCTAAGCTTTTGTAACTTTTATCAGACTCCCCCTGCGTGGTACCTGCGGCATCGTCGGTGGCGGCGAATGGGCCACAGCAGCGGCAACAGCAGCGGCAACAGCCACGGCCACAGCCACAGCGGCAACAGCCACAGCAGCAGCGGCAACAGCCACAGCGGCAGCGGCAACAGCAACAGCAGCGGCGGCGGGGCCGTGATAGAAGGTAAGATCACAAATACCAAAATATGTCAATCATCAAAAACATAAAATGTATTGTTTTCAGTAGTTCAGTCAGACAAAACTTGGGGGAGGGGATGGAGGGGTCGCCGGCCGCAGCCTCCACTCCTGAACCGTCGGGTGAGGTGTGGCTGACGACCACCTCGACGGCGAGCAATGAAAAGTAAGAATAGTCAATATTATATAAATAAAAATATTAAAAAAATATAATTATATACATCATTTTCAGTGTGGTCGGGTCCGCAAACAGCGGGAGGTGGGCGGTTACGGCCGATGGTAAGTTTCAATTTGACGATTTTGTCTACTTCATAATTTATTTAACATTGTATTTTTTTAAATATTTTTCAGAATGAATAAAGCACTATTTAATGTAACTTTTATTGTTATTTATTATTTCAATCCTTGTTCCCAATTGTTTTATGAACTGTAACTGTAACGTTTGTCAATTGACAATTGTGTGTGAGGTGTGTCATTGAATATTTTAGTAGTTGGTTAACAACAGTAATATATTATTAGTGATAATAAAATAGGTAAGTGAAATGTGTTGCTGGTTTGAAATGTAAGTGTTGAAAACCTTATTTATTCATCAGAATAGAGTTTACTTCACAAAATGTGCTAAAAGATAATTAACCATTATAACTGTAGTCCACTGGTGTTAAAATTTAGTAGTTTTATAAAATCCCACATTGTAATGACATTGTCGGGCAGGTGTTGTAATCAATTGAAAATATTTGTATAGTGTACATTGTTGTTAATACTGACTGGTAAATAATCGTATTTTTACATAAAATAATGTACACACTGAAAAGTAATTGATATTATAGAATAATTAATAATATTGTTGTTGAGAATATAAAGTATTTTGGTGTTGTCTGTGACAATTAGTATATTATAATATCATCATTGATTATAAATACATATATAAATATATATATAATAATATTCTTATTATATTATATGAGTAAGTATTTATAATCAATGATGATTATAATAATATGTAGGTGCTGTTCAAATAGCTTGGCAACGGTCATTAGACTAATTGCAATAATTAAACCATAACACTGTTTTTCAGTACCAATTAGTGTAATGACTTTCCAATTTTTTTGATTAACCTGTATATTAGCAGCAACATAATAATAAAAATAATAGTAGTGTGATAAATGTTACTATACATGAGAGTATTAATAAATAATAATATTTTTTTTCATGTGATAAGATGTGTTCCAAGCTATTAGCTACCTGCTACATAGGTGAACGATTAAGGTATGACTAAATCAAATACATCACAAACACAATTGAACTGTTATCTATAGTATTAGTTGGAATAGTCTATATCAATCGTTGATCGACTATAATATTTTAGTTATGGATTTAAACCAATAATTGATCATACTCAGGGATAAAGACCTAACAACTATATAATATTAAATATATGTGTATTATCATCTATAAACAGTAATATATAATAATAAAAGTAATACACAATAGTATAATAATAATAATAATAAGTATAATACAATAAGTATAATCAAACGTAATATGTATAATAATTGAAATACTACAGTCACAGTTAACCAACCGTCATATCATAAGCACATGAAACAAAAGTGTATTTATCTACACACGGTATTGACAGTAAAAAATGAAAAATTCAATGTATTGTAGGTATTTTACAGTACGAACACAATGTTACATAGTTAAAAGGTAATTACAATTGCGATTGAACAAATAGATAGTGATACGACATGTTACAAAATGTTGAGGTTAATTGTTAATTTGACTAATTTTAATACTGATACTTAAGAAACAAAATACAAAGGAAAATCATACTGTTAAAATATAGAACGTCGACAGTCGTCCATAGACATTGAAGTACGAATTTAAGGTTATACAATAACATAATTAATCTTTTAAGTTAAATACAGCGACAATATTTACAGTGATCACAGAATTAAATTTGTCTTTTTTTAATAATATATAAGGTTTAACAATAAGAAGTAAAACAAATAAATACATTAGGTTAAACATTAAAAGCATTTGTCATTTTGTTGGGTGTCATTTCAAAAATGTTTCTAAGGGTTTTCAGTTGTGGTTAACATGAATGAAACACAGAGTGGGAACTGAACCAATAATATCACTGTTGAAGGTAGCAGTGCTATGTTGAGAAGTCTACGATGTTGGCCTGGCATGTTGTGGTTTGTATCTCAATGTTTCCTCACAAAACAGCCTAAAAATACAATATACCAGTTTATTATTTTATATCCTATCTTAATTTATTGCTATATTATAAATATTTTTTAAGTAACTATTACTATATATATATTTTTTGTTTTTCTTTCTTTTTTTTCTAATTTATAATAATTTATTACTATATAAACTTTTAAAAAATTTAATATTTAATGATTGTATCTTATATTCAACTTAGTCTTATTTTATCTTATTTTATTTTATTCTATTACTATTAACACACATATGTAAAATGATTTAGAACTCCAATTTCGCCAATAAGAGGTATACCTCAGTGGTGAATTGGGCCAATTAAGTAAAACAATTTATGAATAACATCTTTAATAACTGTATATAATAATTGTATAATTTGTATAATATTTATTTGAATATTTATTTTTGGCCAATAAATTATCTTATCTATCTTAACTATTCATAATAACCTCAGTGTTGTGTCAAGAAGTCTCCAGAAACAAAAAAACCTCGAACACAGCTTGGGAGACTTGTGACCCATGGTGTTGCACGAACTGCGTCCATATCCGTCGAAACCTAAATGTAAATGTGAATGTGAGTATAACGGTCATGTTCATTGGGACGTAAATAGTTCATACTTACTTGTGTATAGAAACCCCATGGCGGCATCAAGTTTCCACACCAAACACAGTTGTTCACCATTTTTCAACAGCCTGAAAATGTTAATTCTATAAGTATGCTGAAAACCAGTTAATTAATTTAATTTCAAAACGTTTGACATTAGTTACGAATTCACTTTGCAGTGAATAAGCATCCAGAGAGAACCACGGGGAGGTTGTTAAACTTTCTCTCCACAAGGACCACAAAGGTCGGACCACACAGGTCGGACCACACAGGTCGGACCACACAGGTCGGACCACACAGGTCGGACCACAAAGGTCGGACCACACAGGTCGGACCACACAGGTCGGACCACACAGGTCGGACCACACAGGTCATACCACACAGGTACCCGCTGTCGCATATAGCGACGGCTAAACTTATAGCAAATAATTAAAAATTATCGACATAAGTGATTTAGACTGTAATAACTAATGAGTATTAAGTGTAATTACACTGCTCAAGTTATGGTTGAACAAAAACGGC
>JANEHU010000684.1:0-98628 GCA_027563435.1 Nasonovia ribisnigri | reverse complement strand
TTTGGTACTTATATAAGTCCGGATATACCTACATCTAACTTATAGAGGCTATAATATATGAAATTAATATTGCATTAAATCGAGAATATATTATGTTTAATATATAGTGTAAGTATGTAATATTTAGTTCGTTTAGAATTTCATAGACGGTCCAGTTATTAGTATTTATTTAGATCAAACGATTCCATAATGTTTTATGCATGTAAAAAAAAGTAATACTTTATAGCTTTATCGGTAGCTAAAGCTACCGTTTGTATGGGCAGTAAAAATACACAGCAAACTGTTTAAATATCATATTATATTATACATATAAAAGTAAATTCAACCTTAATTATTCGACTTAATCGAAACGTTGTATGACTGTTGTATCCTGCAGTAGCACTAGTAGCAGGACGGGTATATACTATTTTCTTGTCGATTGAGTAGACATAATTTATCATTATTATTATTATTACACTATAATATTGTATTATCAGCTAATGTATAGTAACATATTAAAATATAATATAATATATAATAAATGTATTAAATTGTAATACTATTTGTGTGTGTGTTTTCGAGACCTACCAGCAGACACGTCGCCGTAGTCTTATTGTGTAATTATTATACCATGGTCCATGACGTCGTATAAAATTCCATCATAATGCACACGACGACTATCATAAATTCCACGTCGAAGAAAATTAAATCTATAAAATCAAATGTTTCTACAATATATTATTATACGCACAATATTATAATATCCCATAAACTACATATTATTATTATATAATTATAACGAGCAAACGCGGTGCCGAATTGAGCGCTGCAGACCTCGAATCATTCTATCTCTCTCTCTCTCTCTCTATATATATATATATATGTATATATATATATATAGGTATACTACATAGGTGTATTGGCGTCGTATGTGTGTGTATATATTATAATAACTTACGGAAACCCTTAATGGGTTCTTCGGTTTCGTACGTACGTATATATCCTCTCGTATGGATTATCATTTGAACCTATACATAACACACTTTATATACCTATACCTACGCCGCATACAGGTATACGCTCGCTTTCCAATATATTATTCTGCCAAATATAACATAATATACGCGTATATACACAAACGCACATAGGTGGTATACGTACGTGTATAATATGACCACCGACTCTCATTATAAAACGTGATCGTTGGGTTTCGAAAACGGCGGCGGACGATAATTTTCGGAAATGATATGTAATGCGCATAATAATAATAATAATATATATCTACCTGTGTATCGTAAAATGCGGTGAGACTCGTTCTTACTCGTACGCTACTCGCGTACATTCGGCAGCAGCAGCAGCAGCATGTACATATATAATATTATTCATATATTCAATATTACTATTATTATTATTATTATTATACGATCGAAAATTCAGATGAAAACGAAACAGACGGCACGGGTATCCGATAATATTATTATTATCATTTCGGTGCCGTGTAAAATAATATTATAATACTTTGTCACCGTCGCCGCCGCCGCCG
This sequence comes from Nasonovia ribisnigri, assembly GCA_027563435.1. Taxonomy (NCBI): domain Eukaryota; kingdom Metazoa; phylum Arthropoda; class Insecta; order Hemiptera; family Aphididae; genus Nasonovia; species Nasonovia ribisnigri. Next base: position 97,106 of record JANEHU010000684.1, on the reverse strand, counting down.
TCCGGTCGGACGAGTAATCTATGAAATTCCGTGGGATCTCCGCGAGGCGCCGGTCGGTGAATAAAAATCGTTCGACCGTCGGACGAAATGAAAATCAACCGAACGTTTTATTACGATAATTATAATAATAAAATTATTTATAATACATTATTATCGTGAATCGTCCAGCGGCCGTGGAAATCCAACGCAGTGTCCGATTTCAAATTGGTAACCAGTTTTAATCGACCGTAATCAGCCGCGGCACGTACACCAAGCACGTGCGTCCCAGGTCCATATTATTTTGCATCAATACTTAAAAATATATCGAGTGCGAGAAGAAATTTGTTTGCAGACATCAAATTGCACCTCGTTCTGTGCGTCGTGGGCACCTATTTAGACTTATAATACGACGAGAGACCGCGCATATTGTACCCGTTTTCTGTAAGATTATCGAAGCCAATGTGAGAAAGACAGACTCTAAAGCCGGGTTCGTGGCTACGTCGGGATGTGCATTTTATTGTATCATGATTGGCCGTTAATGTAATCATGGTTGTCGTTCACTAACCGTGATCCACCGGGAAATTCCCAAATTTGTGCTGAGCTCAACCTTTGAACACATCAGTCAAGACTGACGACCCTGCAGCGCTGTCAACCCGGATCAAGGCTATACTTTTTCAATGACTTTATATTATCAGTGCTCGAATTGGGGGAGGGGGAGGCGGAGTACCCTAACTAATATTTTAGAAATTTTAGCGCACCCCTATTGTTATTTTTAAGGGGAACGCACGGGACGCTTCATCATTCTGCATTTTTATCAAAATTCGCGAGGTAACGTCATAATTTGTCTTATGAATTATTTCATATCCGTGGATCTATAAATTAGTTCAGTTCATTAATATTAACTAATTATTATTAAACTATAATTATTAGCTTACTTTTGTTGTCCTTTCGAGCTTGTTATTATTTGTAACTACAATATATATCATAGTTGCAGTTATTATATTATAATATGTCTTAAATTAACTTGTATCTTTTTATTTTTTAAATTGATTATTTATCAATATTTTTAAAATGAAATTTAGAGGGGTATTAGGGGGTGTGCGGGGCGAAGCCAACAGTCGCCGTGGCTAAATAACATTAAACAAGTGATGGGGACACTCTAATTTTTCCAAGTCGAGCACTGGGCTTTATAGTACTCCTCGACTATAAAATTTAAATAAAAACTGATATTATTTATTTTCGCATGATATAAGTGATGACATTTATCAAATGTTCTATGAGCTAATAACAATTTGTATCACTACTTATTATGATGGTCAAGAAGTTTCATAAAAATCATCCATATAAGGTCATTACAAATTCAGTCGTAGGTATGTAAAGTTTGCCTCTCTCGCACGAGTGTATTGGCTACTCAAATCATATCACACATATGCGCGGTCTATATATATACCCAAGTCCGAGCACAGGTATAAGCGGTATACATAGAATCCCGATTCCTGCGTCCGATAGGTACTAATGGCTGGTGGTACGTAATATATAATTACGATTTCCGGTAACATATTTTACATTATAAATGGGTGTCATACGTCGTTGTAATACCGTGTCTGCTGTATATATATATTAGAATATTAACATAATATTATATACTGTATATAGAGAATATTGTCGTAATGGGTGCGCGCGATTACACGAGCTGCAGGAGTCGGTCTTGTTTCGGGACGTTCGTTTTTAACGTGGCCCATTAATATAATTTAGGCACTATATATATTATCATAACGACATAATATTCTGTTCGGTTCGCACCTACGCGTGGCGGCAGCGGCGTACGCATCGCGCATTATGGTAATGCCACGACTGAGAGAGCACGGAGGCGAGCATCATCGGAAACCGAAAAATTTGGTCTCGGGACGTGAACGATAATTTAATGATGGTATTTATAATTTTTTTTCCAAAACATATTATATACTATACTATAATATACGGCGGGAGATGCCGCGCTTACCTACGCAGCCTGCGTGGCTTACCCATAATATTGTACGTACATTAGTATTATATTATTATGTTTATCGTACCGAACCCGTGTCGTAATGTGCGGTGTAAATTTTCGAAAACGCGTGGGCGTGAACTTCGTAGAGCGTGTGTGTGCATAAAAAACAACAAGATCCACATAAAACGAGAGCTCCTCCGCCGTCGTCGGGTCGAATGCGTTTCGATATATTATTTCTCTGGTCCGTCCGTGCGAATCACCGCCCGTCGAGTATTATATATTCCATCATCATCATCATCATCATCGTCGCTGGTCCGCAGCGAGTTCGCCACATGTATTATTATTATTATTACCTATATAATATATTGCTGTTATTACTACATTATTATCTGTAGACTCGTCGTGTGATATACGTGTATCTTTATCGTATCGTAAACGCGTTCACCCGCGGCCACGACGAGAAGTGACCAGCCTCACGACGTCCTGCAGCACGGCGACGACGGGTCGCGAGACGCTATGATGTTATGCAAACACAAACAGACAAACGAATCCACGATAAACGCCGTCGTATAATATTATTGTTATTCGAATCCTAGACAGAGTCTATAGGGAGATATAGAGACACAGAGAGAGAGAGAGGGAGAGAGAGATAAACACTGATAAACTGTTTCTCTCGTTTAGGCAACGGATTAATCGTTACAACGAGATACCTGCCTACTATAAAATATATATACATACAATAATATTATGTACGCAGCACAATTGTAATTGTGAGATACACGTTCCAGAACAATTATGTTATGTATACCTACTACGATACATAAAATAATAGTGTACAACGATAATTGACGAGGTAACAAAGAGACGACCGATAATATGTTGTTCTGTTTTTTATACACACATGCATATTATATATACGATACGCCACTATATAAAATATATTATAATAATATATACGAAAACACTGTATAGGCGTGTATGGGTTTCCAGTATAGGTACATACGAATAAAATTACACAGATGTAATGTTATGTGAATCATAAAATAGTGCGTGTGTGTATTAGTGTGTATAATATCGAACAATAGCTGTGTGCGACGGCGGAGAAAGGACAAGTCGAACGCATAAATTAACGCGTCGAGCTTGTGAAAGAGTATGACGGGGAGAGAACCCGTTAACGTCTCCGGAAAAAGTAATTAACTAAAATCCGTATTTTAGTGAGAGGTATAATCTGTACCCCAAGTCGTCCGTGATGAATCATATGGAAAAAGGAAAATGCAAACGTGCAATAACGACGAAGGATTGGTTTTTAACGATCCACTCAGAACGAAACGTTTAAATAACTTTGATAAATTATTATCGTATAGCTCTACTGCAAGTTCGAACAGGATGATGATAATTATAATAATAATAATAATAATAATAATAGTTAACAGACCGAAAATCTTGAATTTTCTCGGAAAATACGACTGCCAAAAACTATAATCACACGGTTATCGAACCATTCAGCAGTTGAGTTTATAACACTAAAAATTTAAGTTTACTGAGTATAATTAAAATATAATGTATACTAATTTGTGGCATAAAATAAAAAAAAAAATTGTCCAAAGCTATATAGTCATATAATATTTAAAGTAATTATAATCATACACAAAATAATATGACCGTATAATAAATGAATAACGAGTTGATAGCGTCCATTTGAGGGATGTCAATTCCTGGATATCGTTATTAGCCCACATGGTTTTCTAAATATTTTAATAAATTAACCGAATTTTGTATCACATTTTATATTTATTTTTCGTGCACATACCTATACTATATATTTTTGTCTTGCTATTTTTTCGGTGATATTTTGCTTTCTCTATTATCGCTCCGTAATTCTAAAAATCTTTTTAATCGTTTTTGTCGTCTCTGATCACAAAAAATATTTCATGCAATGTAATTACACTCGTGGTTAATTAAGATACGTTTTTTAAAATTGTTTTAGACGCAAGTTCAAAGTTCAGTTTACAGTCGTCGGTAGATCATTTATTGCGCAGGTATAACATTAGCACACATTTATAATTTTTTATTATTATATTGTGTTTATAGTCTCCTCAAAATAATAAAAACAAAAATAAGAATCATAACGTTTTTTGAAAGTTAAATGCACACTTATTTATTTATATCTTAGAGTCTTATGTCTTTGAGAACCTTATATTATTAGGTATCCAATAAAACCAAGAGCCAATGGCTACTGAAGTCTTCGAGGCAGTTTGTAAAATAAAAAAATAAAAATCCTTTTTACGATGTACCTAAATCAAGATTACGATTTAAATATATATTATAAATAATTATAATATTATGCTTTTGAAAAACCAACAACAAATATATACCTATATAGTACAGTGATATATGCAAATTATGAAATAAATTCGTGTAATTCAGTCAAAGGTATACCACGTCCACGAAGTTGGTCCTCCCACGTGTAGATCCCACCAGTTGATTTATTACTCTCGTGGCCAAAGTAAACACACACATTTTTGAATTCGCCAAATCGTTCTATGATATAGTTAAAAATTTACCATTACTTGCAAACTGTTTGCTAATACATATAGCACAACTTTTATATCGTTATTTAAAGGTAAATAGACTGCGGGCATGGACATACCCCACTCAGATCAATACATTTTTTTTGTTAACCATCTATAATACAAGAGACGAGCTAACATCGTATAATTTTGTAATATTGATTTGCCTTATTTACATTTGCCAATAATCTACTATATAATATATTGTGCTGAGTGCGACTTTCCCCGTTTACCATCGCCACGCGTTGGGACGACGTGATAACCACGACCTAGGTCGCGTCAAACCCGCGGCAGTTTTGGGTCGTATCGGCGATATCACATCGAAATTTGAAACGTATTATATACCTTCTATATCTATATAACGCCTGTTCGGTTTATAGGCGCGCTTTTACTTAAATAATATACATACGTATACTATATCTATTATAATATCCACATGCGGTCATATTGTAAGTGTTCCGCGATAACGCGAGGGCGATTAACGCACGCTATTAGCGTTTTCCACACGAGTCGTTTTTCGATGGGGGGGGGAGGGAGTCGCGGAAAATGTTGTCCCCCTCCCTGGCGCAGCCCTCCTAGGCGCCGCGGAAAATCGTCGCGTCGGCACCGGATATTTCAGCGCTGCAAAACGCCGTCGCATACGATCTAATATTATATTGTTATTTTACACTCGTATAATATTATACGCAGGTACGCGTTCTGTGTGCAGCGGGCTCGGCGGTCGCGCGAACCATTCGAGTGGAAAACCGTACACGATAGTATATTAATACCGAACGCGCACAATGCAATAGGTATTACGCGTGACGGTGCAGCGTTTGTATTATTACTATTATTATTACCATCATAGAGGTACATTATTGTCGTGACGCACACGTTTCCCGGGACCGGTCTCGATTTTCGTCGGCAAAACGATATGGGTGAAAACGGTCATCGTGTAGGCATACGCGAGTATAATAATATGGGTAACGCAGTATTATAATGCGTACGCGATCTGCGAGATAAATCGCAATGCTCTATATATATATATATATATGATATTATTATTATGACGGCGATATAATTTATTACAGCCGCAGTATTTCCGTTCGGAAAACGCTCGCGTGGGCTCGGACGACGGTTTCCGATTCAAACCCGATGACCTGACCGTACGCGTGTGGCACCTCGCGGGGTCTGTTTCGTTAAATCCGACGGCGGTGACGAAGTTCAACATTTCAAAGTCCTTCGTGTCTTTTGACCGCGCGTCCACATCCCTGCAGAAGATTTACTTCACGCCGCATTGCCATCTTTTCTATGTAATGATCGAATACTGCATATTGTATAGTGCAACGATACTGCACTCTTGGATATTGCGAAAAATAATGAAAATGGGTATGAATCACCTCTCTCTCTCTCTTCCCAGGGTCTGTGATTCATCTTAGGTAAACCCCTAACCGAACTAAAATTCTGAGCACATGGCAAATTCGATTTCAGTGATATCGAATTTTGCGTTGTTACGAACTTAACATTAAAATAAATAGTTTTTCTATTATCAAACTTCATTATCTGTGTTCTAATATATTTCAAGTTTCAATATGTAAAAGAGTATATTATTATATTATAATAGTGTGTTAAAATATTTGACAATATTGAAAAGAGCTCAAAATTATCGCTAAACATTGCAATATTTGTGCGATTTGGAAGGTCGTTTCATTGCATTTCTTCCTAAGTTCAAAATCATTTCGTCATGATTTTATATATTTTTTTTTTTTTTTTTGGACTAGGATTTCCATAAGTCGATTTTTCTGACCTCACTTGTACATATACTTTTTTAATATGATGAACGAAACGAGCTGTGATTGAGTTACATAGGCCAAATATAGGTATCATGACGTGTAATTAGGGTCCAGATTTATACGAATTTGTATGGTTTTTTTTAACAGTCTAAAATATAGATAAACTACAAGTTTGAATTTTAGTCAATAGATACGGATTTCCTGAGTACAAAGTTTTATTTTGCATATTTTTACATATTTTGTAATTTTTTTGATGTTTACTACATATTTCTGTATTTTAGGACTACCGATGTGTTTCATACCAATTATTGTTTTATTATTGTTCGTTAGTTTTTCGGTATATTCCGTACATTTCAACATAAAACAAAAACTATTTATTCGATGTACCTATACGAACAAATCACTGCAAAAATCCGCGATTTTGTTTCAAAACAAAAAATATGGATAAAAAACGGGTAACATAATACAAGAATTACAACTAGGTACACGTATTTTCGCTGATCTTCATTCAATTATTTATTAAAATGCATTTTTGTTTGCATCTTTTTGTATATTTTAAGTGCACATTTGAATGATAACCAGTGCATATTTTTAGTGCATGAAAATCCGGACCCTAGGAATAATAGTCTATATAACCGTGGTGCTGAAACAGAGTGTTCCGTAATAGTATGTATCGCGTGTGTCTCAAAATTCAAATTTTTTGACAATTTTTTTTTTGTGATTTTAATGTGTCGAAATTCATTATGATTTAAGTTCGGATGTCGTCGTGAAAAATATGTTGAGAACCACTGGATTTGTAACTCACACAGGAACGCGAAATGAACTTAAAACTTTAAAGACATCGACGTGCTTTGACATGCGTACACTGTAAAATCCACGCTTATTATTTAATCTAAAAAAAAAACAATAATAATAATAAATTACAGTATATAATGTGCGTCTATAGCGCTTATATGAGACATATTAAATTCGAAAACCGTTCCTGGGAAAAGTGCGGTGTATTTCAAAAGCTTTAGCTTGTTTTCCGTCATTATAATATTATACTGCACGTCTGCAGAAACTCAAAACGTTTCCGAACACGATCTATATGTTACGGTAAAAACGATTCTGTCAAAATATCTCGTTTAAATTTAATACTATAACAGCATGCGACTGTGTCCAACAGCTATTTTTGGTCTTAACGTGTACGCATGTATATATACGATGTGTCGGCACACAATATTTTTGTAACATTTATATATACAGGTTGGGTTAAGTATGTTTACGTCGAGAACGCCCCTTCGTCTGGTTCGTAACTTATAAATATAGATTATACATATCATTATAATATAAACGATCCATTATGTTAATATTGTTATTATTCATCTATTCGATATATTATATTGTTTTAAACAAACTATTGAGTTAATATTATGTGAACTGTATAACAGTATAATGTACAGTATTATAAATTATAATCTACTGCGGTGCCATACGGTCGTAAAAATAAAATCGTGGTTAATAGAACTTTAATCGAGTATTATATTATGATTATTATATGTATACATTACACCGATAAACACCAACAGAATAATATATTGTACTTGCCTATTATTATATTTTGCTATGATCTAAATTTTTAATTTTTAACGGAATGAGAGAAACGCGTATTTTGGTTTTACAGCACTCTATAGGAGGTGCCTACCTGCCAAAGAAATCGGTTGATGTGGGTGGGCTACATGAAGTTGGCCCACTCGTCAGTAGAATGGGTAAAATATAGGTACTCACGAATTCTAGCAAAATACTTGCAAAATGTTGGCATAATTTTCACATTGATATATTATGTGCGTGTCGCGGTTAGTCGGTGTGCCAAGTTCATGTACCTACCACGTTACCTACCTGGTTTTATTGGGTGGGGGGCAGTGTGCTTTAATCTATTCGTACATAAGTTGTCTCTGGAATTAAAACCTCGAAGGAAATTTTGTGGTTTTAATTATAATCATTCTATATTTCTAAACTTGACATTTTATTTAAAGTTTTAGTCGTTACGACACCAGTGTGTCAGAGATGCAGGGCAATTGGTGGCTAGCGTACCTTTCTATCTGTCCCTTGTTTTTTTTTTTTTAAACATTAGGTACTATTCATACAATTTTAACGTTTATCTGTATTTTTAAGCTACGCTGTTCGTTTATAATAAATCCTATGACTGTTGGGATAGAAAAGCAAGATGCTTCACTTTAATTAGAACTATGTGAGGTTGCAAACCAACCCATTTTTATCTGAATGACGTGTGCTTTTGGAAAAAAATTACTGGTTGAAAAATATTCGCTTTTACGGTATTTATTTATTTATGAATTTCCATTTTTGCATTGAAAAATGTTATCTATGCTCTGGCCCGCTAGAAGTTCTATGGATTTCTAATAACTTTGAGTTTCCCATCCCTGCACTATATATAATGACTAATTGCATATTATATCGCACCTGTACAGTCGACAGGCCGTTTACATCCACGATATTGCTCATCATAATATCGACGTACATATATATTGCAAACGTCGTCATTTGGCTTGTAAATTGCAATGTCAATACTTTCAATAAATTTTTAACTGATTGTATTCAACAGTAATTCTGTATATTATTAATGTATGCATAAATGATTTGAAGGTTACTAGTTATAGTAGATTAGACACTTTCAATGTATTATTTTTATAATATAAGACCGTTACTTTAAAATTTAATTAACTGCTATGCAACTTATGATCCTTGTACAGGATCAAAAGAATGTGTAAAAATAGGTATAAACATTTTTTTTTAAAATATTTTAATGAAGAAATTACATTTTTGATTCTAAAAAAGTATCGGACTGTTGATTGTCATTTGTCATTGTTTTAATAATAAAAATAATACGTTATTTTATCATATAAGTATTGAGTTGACATATGATGGGTACCTATAATTTAATCAATAATTGTTGAGGCATTTTTCAGTTTACTATTCATTTTCTTACCTTTGACGTCTGATGAGATTATCAATCACTACTTCAGGTTTTACGGTTTGTAAATCAAAATACGAAATATTATTTTATTATTATAAGTATACCGACATTCTGCTTTCATTTTGTTATTTCATATATAGTCACATTCACATACTGTGCAGTGTCAAACTGTCAACATCAAATTCTAATTTTTTTTTACAATTCGATCAAATTCTTGCTGTACAACACATTCTATAACACATTTTCGGATTTCAAGAAAAGTAAAATGTATTGATAGATTTTACATTTATACAATAAGTTTTCAGTTAGACTTAATATTTTATTTCTTTGATAAAATTGTTTTTTATACGTTGATGACAAGTACCTACTTTTAATGTGGTTAATGCTTGTACATTTTGTTTAATTGCGACATTTGACATTCTAAGTATATAATATTTTTGTGTTTAAAAATAAATAATTAAATAATATAAAAGTTAGTTAGAAACTTGGAATTGAGTTAGCATCGATCATTTAAATTAGATTTAATTTTTAAACCGTTAATTTAATATTTGTTTACAACACTAATCGTCATTGTAGGTTGTACAAAGTCTGCTCTTAAAATTTTCTATGCCAATAAAAATATTTTTTAATTTTTTAGCCCGATTTAAATGGAAATGCAGTTACAGCAATAGATAAATCGTATTTATAGTAGTGCATAACATAGTGCCTATGCTTGTATTAATTATTGCTTATATTATTATGTAATTATTGATGTGATTAGGTGAATACAATTTTTAGAATTCTGTTAGAACATTAGATTTTATTAAACACATATTAGTACCTACGTCCAACATAATATATAGGCGAATACCTAGATATTATATTCTAAAAATTAAAAGAAAAAAAACGATATTTTCGAAAAAAAATATTACTCAACACACCAGCTTGCCTGCCTATAGGCGTGAAGGTTTTATATTTCATTTATTCATGAAAATGAATAGGTTTTTTTTTTTGGTTTTCATGTTTTTTTTCCTATGGATATGAAATCAAGCGAATAACGTTTTTAATAAAACCCGATGAAAAAAAATAATATAAAATATTATATTATATTTAATAATAATTATGCGAGTCTCATACCACCGGCAGAGGTGTGAAAATCTGTCACTGTATATGTACATACAGTAGGTATACTTTATTATATCATTATATTATGAAAACGTAACAATATTTTAATATAATATAATAATATGTGTAACCCGTTAGGTGTTGGATTTCTGAGCTGCTCAACACCGGTGCACACATCATTGCCGGGCCGATAGCAAGCTGCGATGACGACGGAGGTATTATTATATCGGAAAACGGCGTTGGTATGTAAAAAAGGGGAAAAAAAATAATAAAAAATAGCGTTCGTATGGGATTTCGATGAAACGCAAAAGAGACGATCTCGTTCTCGGAAATGTTATGAGAACAGTAATATATTATTATTATTATTATTATTACTTCCAAGGTTGTGGAATGAAATCACCGACGACGGATTGCGATCAACGCAGGGCGCGGCGCAGTAGATGTCAGCTCGTTTCGCCGAACGACGTTTTCGTCAAATAATAATTATTATATTTCGTACTCGTCGCGGGCTCTAAGTCAGTACAAATACTTTGCTCCACGATATAAAATATAATTCCGCTGAAACGTTATAGCAACAGTATCATGGACGTGCAGAAGACGTGTTATTCGTGCAGAAACTCACAGTTTTATCGCTGCAAATCGTTTGAATAATATCAGCTCTGTGCGTCGCCACACTTTGCAGTTTGCATTGCTCTGGACCAAAAATCAAAATTCTCAAATAATATTCAATCCGCACGAGCGCCGCCGCCGTTCCAGTGAAAATAATCGCTTGTTATACAATAACCCTAACCATTGTATTATTATTATTAGTATTCCGCTCGCCACCCTCTATAGGTACTGTATTCTTATTTTTCTGTTAATTTATCGATCTTTAAAACACGGTAAAACTACATTGCAACAATATCATGAGAAAAAAATGCCACCCCCGCAAATTCCCTTGGAATCCAATAAATCGCCTATACCCAACGAATCTTACAGATATAATATTATAAATTGTCCGCCTCTTTAATTAACTGCCCTTTTAAATATAATATACTATTATTGCCATTATTATTATCGTTTGCTGCAGGGATGTTTTTACGAGGGCCTATAATAATAAAATATGAAATAACATAGGTATATACCTCGTATATATACTTTAATACCACGAAACGTTTATACGTCGAGACGGCATTCTTATTTATTTATTTTCCTTTTTAACGAATCGTGGCCGTGCACCGAAATTAGATACGAATATTATATTATAAGGCTTAAATAAAACGTCGCGACGAGGCGAATTTTATATGTAATGGGATTTCATGCCGCCGCACCAGTCACGGCGATGGCGTTGCATCGACGACGACACGCGGTCTGTGTCGTATCAATTTTATTATTAAAAAATGAATGAAAAAAAAAAAAAAGAAGAAGAAGAAAATTTCCACGGAAAAATACACTCGGGTCATATAATATTAATGGTTCCGGAATCTCGTGACGTTTGTATATTTATTGAACCCACGGATAGTAATCAGCTTTGACGACGTACCGAGAATATTACACTGTGCTGCTGAAGTTTGCGGTGAATCAACGATGATCGCATCACAGATGAAGTCGCGTAGACCGTAAACGGAGCGGGTTGTGGGTTTACAACATAACCTATATACAGCGAAACTTCCATAGTCTCGCAGGGAACAAAAAAATCCGTAATATAGTGGAATTCGTTAAATATAATTTCATAATATGATTAACAATGAAGGTTAAATGTAAGTTCGTTTTATGGAAGTTTCACTGTATAATTATATATTATTTGGGTATCTCACTGTGTTTGTCCTCGTACTCCGCCTATATAACCCCAATATAAACGATAAATAATATATTATTATACCTACACACAGGTACAGGGTGAAACTTGACTTTGGAGCCATTTGGAATGTACACGCATAATATCTTAATGGTTTATATTATAATGACTACTATAGTACTATAGGTACTCGTTTGAAATTCGATTTTTGTTTACAGGTATTCAAAATTCACAGAAAATATCCTGCTGCGGGAATAGCATGCTCTCATTCAACAATTTAAAAAAACTTAGAACGTGATAGTCAACTATAAAAATAATGGTTTTTTTCTTCAAAAATGTTGCTTGTAATTACTTAAAATTATGTATAAAAAAATATTTTCAAAAACATTTATAATTTTTGAGAAAATTAGTGTTTATTATTGATAGAATTTGTTAAACATAATATTAAATACGTATACTCTTCTATAATACCCGCTGGCCAGTTCCTGCATGTCTATGTAATTTAAAACTCACACAGTTATTACGTTTATTAAATACATAATATCCTTAATTTGAACTAACTTATAATATTAATTATTATAGTCTTTAAAAATATTTTTTGGATATATTGGACTGCTTAAATTTGGATGATTATAAGCAACAAGGTTCTTAATTTCTATTTTTAATTTCTAGTAATTATTTAATATTTTTACGTCGGAAACCATTTTAGTAAGCTATTATTCTATACATTTTATAACTGATTGATACTATAAAATATGATAAATTATTTTCATTTTGTTTTATTTGAACTGTAGGTATGTGAAGTTAGCCACCCGAATTCAAAATGTGTAGTTCAAGATTTGTCAATAATAAGATTATTAAGTTGTTTCTAAATACAAATTGGTTATTTGAAAGTTTGACAACGGTTTTCACTTGTTCACAAAAGTTGAAACCTGGGTTTTTTCATTTTTAAGGTTTTGACCTTGCTAAAATGCGGTGTGCAATTAGCAAGTATACTGATATACACACAAATTCAAAAATTTTAAATCACCCCTCTCTCACCATCCCTATAAAAATTCAGTTAGCCGTGGTTCATAAATCATAGAACTATTTGATCTTTGATCAGTTTACGATTGAATTCCAATCGAGTTCGAAGTTCGTTATAACCGAATAAACAACTATAGTAGGTATACTAGGCGTATACTATAGGTAGGTATTAAACTATACGAATATAGATAGGTAGGGTTGCGTTCTCGACCTGTTCAGTTTGTTGATACTTATTATATTTTTGACCACCGCGTTCGAGCAGCTAGTGAGCTGCAACTCTGCTGACGTATAATAACAATGCAGACATGACGTCATAAGGACTCCGATATACTCGCGTACCCGTGTGCCACCTGTATGACCGGCGTAAATTCGTCGAGGGGATGGCGTGTGTGCTCTAGCGATGTACCATTACGACATATCGTTGTAGACGCCACTATAATATAATGTAATAACGGTACGAGTAACCCATGTAATAATAATAATATGTCACATGTGCCTGTACGTTGCACACGACTCTCCGAGTATCCGTACGATATCATACCACTACCACGGTAAACGTATCCTAGGCGTATTGGTCCGTGCCACTGCAGATCTACACATAACGTCATGATAACAACACAACGATGATAATAATATTATATATAACGTTATTATAATATTATTATACGCTCGCGTAATATTCACTTCACCGAATATTTCCCGACCGGTTTGTCGAGGTCCCGCGCTGCAGACGCCCGCATCGCCGCGACACGCCCACAGCAATCATAAACGGGTCGTTTACCATACACACGCGCGAATGTGTGTGTGCTTAGTAGGAAAAAGAGATTGTGTGTGTGTGTGTGTGTGTGTGTGTGTGTGTGTGAGTACGCGAGGAATTTTAAAAGATTTATTTGTTTTTATATTATTATTATATATAATATAATACCTGTACGCCCGATACGTATATGTGTAATATTATTATTATTATTATTATGTGTGTGTATAATAATATAATACTCGTACCTACGTACCGGGGCGGTCGACGTGCATATAATTTTCTTGTCATAATCCCATTAAAGACGGAAATTAATAGACCGCAGTTGTACGCACACTGCACACACACACACACACACACACACACACACACACACACACACACGTGCGTGCACCACTCTCGTTGGCGAGACGGTTTTTTACGGTGTCAATATTGTTATTGGGTGTACGACGCGCGTTTAGAGTCGTCTCCGCGACCGTTTTGTTTGCACAATAGTAATAATAATAATAATAATATCGTGTTGTGTAGTATGACTATATTGACTGGTGCGGTGTATATATTATAATATCGTCATGTATTATAAAATATAATATATAAATATTAAATATCCACCGCCGCGGCACACGGAAAGTCGTGCGGACTGTACTCGTACCGCGCAGACAGCGTCAGTTACAGTAATTATTAGGTACAGACCATCATCGCATGATCATAGGCATACGTAATAATAATAATGATAATATTATGACCATGTGAGTACATATTATTATACATTGGTCGGAAGATCGACGACGTCGTTCGGACGAAAAACGAATCGATCCGAAGATTTATTATATTATTAATATACTATATTGTTCTACCGTCGTATAAGTACTTATATAATATACTACACGATATTATTATTATAGACTTTACGGCGGGGGAGTATACTTTAGGTGGTGACTGGATGGGAGGTGACGCCGGGGTTAAGTGGGGGAGGGGGGTGCAGGAGACTCGCAGTCGCGCTACCTCTGAAGGCTGCTAAAAAGCGTCCACTTTAACAAATTAGGATTGACAACACAAAAGTGGGATGAGTATCACTGTTTATAAATTACAAATATATTAGACACCAAATTATAATTTTTTCCCACTTCATGCCCCGAGGTGTGGTCGATGGCCTCCGCTACGCCGAAAAATTTCTCCCGGGACTATATCGTTAAACTATTATGTGTTATATAGATGTATATTGATTACGAGCAAACGAACTTGCAAGTCTTGCAGGAACGCGTTTTTTTTTTTTTTGAGATTATTTTAGCTGTCCGGTCTTATGCGGTCTCGGACGGTAGACATTAATTCGAATAATATATTTCAGGTCCCTATCTATTTGAGTCGAATGCGCAGGTTGTACAACAATAACAATATGCTCTAGAGATGTGAACCGGAGACCTTGAACGTTTTTGATCGGACCAAACCTCGCCGAAATTCGTTACTCACGCCGAGTTATCTTTGCTATTTATCAACGCTGCACGAGCTATGTATAATGATACATATATTATGTAGGTACATATTTATTTTATAAGTACCATTTGAAATCCACAAAGCTTACGGGTATTGCCAACCCGACAACGAAAATTATATTGGGCAAAATGTTCGGGAAAATTGTCTTATAGGTACATTATATAGCTGATATTATATAATGGTCGACTGCTCTTTAAAAGTTGCACGTTTGATAAGTATAACAATTAAACAAATATAGAAAAACTACTCTACCAAAATGTAATATTATAATTGTTGTAA
The DNA here is from genome assembly GCA_027563435.1 of Nasonovia ribisnigri. NCBI lineage: Eukaryota > Metazoa > Arthropoda > Insecta > Hemiptera > Aphididae > Nasonovia > Nasonovia ribisnigri. Next base: position 81,390 of record JANEHU010000684.1, on the reverse strand, counting down.
CGAGTGATGTGACGAGCTACTATGATGTAATATTATGTATACATCACTAAGTATTTATTTTTCGCAAATTGTGTATAATTTTGCATAGAAGCCACTTTTATTTGGGTTGATTAAGGGCTGCGTAATCATAATGTTCGTAATATACTATATATATAACGCAAAATATTATTATTATACTAATATCTTTATTATAAGCTGTGACTCGCATAATTATATCATTAAAATATTATGTATTTTAAGCTCGACATGCAGTGTAATAATAATATTATGGGGCTTATAAATTTTAGAAAAAACCACAGCATGAATGTATGTGGTACCTACCTATGTATAATATGTATATTATTTCGTAATATAGTTATCAATTTTTATAAACGTGTACTCAAACTTTGTTTGAATTTTATAAATTGTAATTATTAAGTTACGCGAAACCTTGAAATCCCCATGATGTATTAAACATTGAATGTGTTCTGAAAACGAAATCGTATATAGTTATATTTTACATTATATTAATTTATTTTAACTATATGATGCACGTATGGGAGACGTTTGATATTCAAACGACCAAGGCGTTTTTACTTTACTGGTTTCTACTTAACAAACAGTTCGTATTAGTTACTTTTATTCAAAATCAGAAGTTAAAATATTATTTATTGGCTTGTTTTCATATTACGTATATGTGCACGCGGTAGTCTACACAAAAATACAACGCCGTGTGATAATGTATGTAAACACATACTACAAAATAAAATACAGTAAGAAAATATGTACAAGAAATCCGAAAAACATGGAACATCTCCTGGAAAATTATTTTGTTAAATATATATATAGGCAAAACCTCCCCCCCCCTTTCGTACTAAGAATATATATCATCGGAGTGTATAGCTTATTTATTTTATTATTTCCAATCGATCACCTCTGTCACTTGTGTGAACCCTTTTCTTTGTCAGTCAAAAATGAGACATAACCAAATTTTTTCTAGAAACTCGAATATCCGGTTTTTTTTCTCATGATGCATTATGAATAAAAAAACATAAATCCACAAACTCTCGCATATAGTCATGTACTTCATGGGAGGCGTACGCAGGACAACCTTGAGCGAAAAGTATTAAAATCCGAAACATCCCTAGGGGCTAAGATTATAAAATTTAAAAACTTTAATTTAATTTAATTTTTTTTAATTTCGTTTAATGCATTACTTATAAGTTATAAGTCATAATCGCATTCAAATGATACAGCTAGTATAATATTATAACGCATGACGTATTAAATGGTTTCTTTGAGCTTGTTTTGAATGAGTTGTCTCAATGTATAATAATAATATAACCAACGTTCAAAAAACTAGATTTATGATGAGCGAATAATTATTATGATAATCGTGAAGTTTCGATACTTTTTTTTTTTAAATTTGCACGTCTAATATTTTTTTCAATATTATTTACAAACTGTATTCTAATATTGCTAAATTGATTAAGTGGAATATTATAGCTGAGGTACTTATGACTGGTATGAGTAGCCAATGGTTACTATATTGTAGTATCATTATAGTATGTTGTATACTATATAAACGTTTCGCATCCTCCAAACAATTAACTCGATTAGGTAATATTATTATTAATTTAGTTTCAATTCAAACAATATTATTGTATAATATAATATACTTACTCGTCTTTTCTCAAGTACGATTAAAATAATGCATGTTTTAATTTTTGTTAAATTTTTGGATTTTAATTCACAGGTCCTCGAGATAAACACTGTTTCCTATTATATTTAAATATAAAACCATTTATCTACTCTTATAAAATATGTATAATATTATAACGGATGCGAACAACTATAGCACGTGAATAATAAATGTACGTTGCCAATCAAGCGCACATTTCGTATAATAATAACGTCTCGACCTATTGTTTCGACAGCCATTGTGTAAAGAAGGCGCTTGAAAATGATTATTTTTTCCAACCGTTATAATATATCCTCCTTGTCCGCGTGTATAGTGTAGGTATTTATTATACGTGTCAAAAAGTCGAGAGTTTCACTTAAAACAAAGTGGACGCTCCACTAAAAATTAAAGTTTTATGCGATTAAAAAAACAACTCTATATAACGACCTCATATTTTAGCGTATTTAATTTACCCATACAACATAACAATATGATAATATTGTAACGTTTTTTTTTTTTTTTAAGTTTTCACTTTATACTTGCAACGCGTGCATATAATATATTGGATGGTATAATTTATACGAATATTACCTACCCACATCTACGCGCGTGTAACTATATATAAAACACTGTGATGGTAGAATTCTACTACTTAAGAGGAAGTCGGTGACAGTATTTTTAAAAGATTCGATATAGGTACACGGTTCTAACTGAATTTCAGGAGAATTAAAATTTTCACATTTAGACGAGCGTGACCATTGCAAAATCATTTGCAAATCATACAATAGGTTGTCCGCATGTCTGCAGTGCTCTTATTAGTCTTATTGCGGTAGTTGCGGACTTTCTAGATTATATTTCGAAAAAAAATTGGTGGAAACATCAAGTTCACTCACTGACACTCAGATTGATCAAAATCATATCGGTACAAAATTACGAATTAAAACGAAATCAAAAAATAGTTATAATAATTTGCACAAAAGTAGACATGTTACACGTTAAGAAATGGAATCGTGTTTTGCAAATAGTGGTCGGTATAGTGTTATCATAATGTGGTGGGTGGAGGCACGTTTAATACTTTAGGATGGAAACGCTGGAAACTTCTTCTAGGGTATCCATATATTATTATTACACTATATATGCGGCTGCAGAAGAGACTGCATACAACATATGAACCGCAATCGGTGACTATGGTGGGGATGATGGAAGGCGTCTTCACATATTATATCGGTACACAAAATATTATTATATCAGAGGGTTATAGAACTTATATATTATATCAGTAAAATAGTAAATAATATATAAAACAAATGCGCTCTCGGGGCAGTGCCCCCCCCCCCCTGATGCAAGGAGGTCGTGATTTTTCCGGTCTAAAATACCGTACACAATGCGAAGGACAAACGCGAGTGCAGCATAATATAGGTAACAATTATAATATAATATAGGTACACGAGTTATTCGTTTTTGATTCCGACGCCAAAACAATAATTTATATTTCTTAATTCACAAACGATTTATACCCACATGCAGCGCATTTGTGTACCATGCGCAGTCGATCTCGTCCGCTGGGGGTTTTTTTTTTAATTAAAATTTGTTTGTAAAATCGTACTTATTATATTCGTCTGGCGGGCTGAACGGAGCGAGCGCGTGCGTAGGCGTACCGATTTTTTTTTTCGCCGGACCAAGCGGTGAACGCCGCCGCGTCGTTATAACCGGTAGATAATTTTTTAACGCGGTCGTAAAATATATACCGTGTAACGAGACGGAAAATGTAATTAGTTTGAAACGCGCGTCTTACTCCGTCGACTGCAATATCGCTTGTAATAATATTATATTATTACGTTCGCGCACGCGCATTTAGTGAATTTGTACACGACGCAAACCTACATATTATTATAATTTCTGTGATTTCATCCACGGGGCGCTGTGAACATAATATATGCGTAGCGTAGTGTTATTCGTTGCGTGTGGGTAAAGCGATGATATTACGAGTCGAGTTGTGTGGCTGTGCATTTAGTATAGGCACTCGTAGTAATAATTACCTGCTGTAGTTGGTAATAATTAGGTATTTAAAATTTATAGACGAGGGGACTTGAGTGGCACGAGAACACTGCTGCTCTGCAGTAAAATATTGGTCCACTATGCTTCCCGATCGCAACTAGACTTAAACAGATAATTACTAGTTAATATCTAACTATACTCGTTTGGACTACGGTTTTCAAGTACCCATATAGACGTAGATACTCGATAAAACATATCATAGACACTACACTGGAATGTGAACAACTAAACATTTTGTCATCCGGAAGACAATGAAACAATTATAACAATAAAAATATGATATTTTTTTCAAAAATGTGGTTTTGCGATGGAATTTAAAATTATGCGTGAAATAATATTTTCAAAAAAGTTAAGACTTTTTGAAATAATGAGTGAATATGGATCGCCTTGTATTTATATAGTATACCTATTATAGCACTCCCGCGTAGACACTGCAGAAACCAGTAATGAATAATTTATAATTCGCGCAGTCGTAACACGATAATTTATTGGGTGATTATGACATGCTGTACTTACTTGAACCCAGTTTCTATACCACTGCTATAAAAACGTTTTATTAAATTGTATGAAACGTACAGTAATTATTTTTTTTTAAATAAACATTAATATTCATAGTTTTTTCAAAAAAATATTTCTTTTAATGATATTTTTTCTAAAACAATTGAATCTTTAGATGAACTTAATATTATATATAGTTTTAAGGATGGCACATTGAACAAACTATTAAAGCAAGATTAATACCTTTCTTAGAAAAAAATCAACTCTTATCAAAATACCAATATGGCTTTAGACCGGGGTTAAGTACAGAAAATTCCCTCGATAAAGTTACTCAATTTTTGTACAGCGCATTGGATAATAGTAAAAATCAATGGCAATCTTTTTAGGTATAGCTAAGGCACTATCACAGTAAATCAAAATATTCTATTAAATATTTTGCCCTGCAACTTTGGAATAAACAATCGTAGTCTAAACTGGTTTAAAAACTATTTAAATAATAGAAAACAAAAAGTTAAAATTAATGGAGTTAACGGTAACATGTATGAAATTAAATATGGAGTACCTCAGGGTAGTGTATTGGCCCTATTTATTTTGTATATTTATGAAATTTGTGATGTTAACATTGAGGGTACAATAGTAACATATGCGGATGATACCTGTTTGTTCTTCTCGCATAACACATGGGAAGATGTATATGAAAAATCTATAATTGGTTTTCATAAAGTACTACAAATATTGAAAGAAAAAAATCTATTATTAAATAAAGAAAAACAGTGTTTATTCCTTTTTCTATTAATAAATCTGATTTCACTGTTAACTCTATTTCTATATATGACTGGTCTAATAACAAGAACTGTAACCCAATTAACCGTAAAAAAATTAATAAAATTCTAGAAACAAGGTATTTAGCGCATTAATTATTAAACATAACTTGAAATGTAACTTACGTGTTAACAATCTATTAGGAAAACTACTCTTCATAACTTCTAATATGTTCAAACTAGAAAAAATGGTTCCAAAGCAAACAACGATGTTAGTTTATTTTGCTCTATATTCATTTAATTTTCAATACCGTTTATTAGTATGAGGTGGCCTACGAAATAATATATTAAATTCTATAGTAATTAATCAAAATAATGTTGTTCAGATTTGCGTAAATAAGTTTTCACTACAAGGATGCACAATCGAAAATTATAAAGAGTAGGGGTCTTGCCAGTAAAACTACAATTATATAAGAAAATAGCAATTATGTTCATTATTAAACAACTTAAAATAGACCATTTACATAATGATAATAGTCATAAAAGAGAAGTTAGAAAATATGATTTTTCAGTTAAAGATACAAAAAAATCTTTTGGTCATGCATTTGTAGATTACCTATTCCTGACCTATTATAACTCTGTGCCTCTTGATTTTGAAAGAAATATTATAACATGTGAAAAAATTAATATTAAAGGCTCATTATATAAATATATATTTTTAGAATTAAATAGCATATTATAGTGTTTTAATATATCATATATTTATTGTAATTTATTGAACTGTTACCTATATTTTATAGGTATCTGATATGTTTATTTAAGTATAAACTTTTATTTAATTATCCTTGTTAATAGAACTATGTAAATAAATAATCAATGTACTTAATATTATAAGATATTATAAGAAATTACCAAATTGTATATTTTTATCTGTAAATGTCATAACTCCTTACCTCCAACACAAGATTTTAGCTTACAGGAGGTAGGTCAAGGAGGTCAAGGAGGTAGTCAAAACTATATTTGTTTAAACTTGTGATTTGTAACCATTTCTTTTGATTTCTTTAGTAACAAAAAAAAAAAAAAAACATTTTCCTGTTCGCGTCCGTATTGATTATAAATACCAGTATAATAGGTACAGTACATAATATTAAATGTTTCGCGTATCACTTACTAATTTCCAGGTACTCTTTTGTTGGGGTCTTTTCACGGAGAACAAAAATATTATATTTTTTTACATTTAAACATCGTACCTTGCTCTATTGGGATGCATATTTTAGAAAAACTGTTGTCATATCTCAATGCAGTCAGTCCCGAATACAAGATATTGTCAAACTTTGAAGTGTGCTATATTCCATACAGCTGGCAGTTGTATGCGACACGATGTGCGCACCCATATGCCGGGGCAAAAGATAAGTTTCATTTAATATTCATCAACATGCTCGGGTGCGCATGCGTCATAAAGATCGTCGACTGTATATAAAACGCACACGATCACTATATACAGGTACTATACCGAGTGAAACTGCCGATTTTATGGCGTTTTCGTGTGTTTGGCTTTGTATATTTTGGCGAAGTCCCATATGTCCACGTGCTGTCGCGTGCGGTCTCCTGACGAAATACAATAAATCTACCGTTTTATTGCTCTCGTTTGGCGAAAATCATGCAATAGGTATACTGCAGTATAAGTATATATAGGTACACTTGCGATTGACGTACGATTGACCTCCGACCTAGAAGGACTACGTCAAATCCCATCGAACCAGCATAATATACTGAAGCACCGCACAACAAATAATCATTAGTTGATCTAGTACCTATATCATGTGTATACGAGCAACTTACCGTGAAATTCGTGATGTCTGGTATGAGGTATGCACCAACCGCGGGTTGATACTTTTGGTTACCAGCTCTTACGACCTCTACCTCTCGCAGGTTTCATTAAAATGTTTATTATTTTTTTTTCAATCGATATAATTGTGAAATCAAAAATATCCTCTATTATATTATTATTATAAAATACGTATAAACAATTGTATTTAACCGTCGGTATAATATATTATAATAATACCACCAGCTATTGTGGTATTATTATGTTGCCCTATTTTAATAGTTATACAGGTAAGTACTGTGTTCGAATACAATACAAACCTTCCCTAATATGGACATTTACAAATAACGGATTGGGAACGAACTACAAAAATTCTACAATCTGGACCATCTGAATGGCGGACACAATTTCAGCGACCGAGAGTGTCCGGTATTTAGAGGTTTCACTGTATAATGATAAATGTCAACCTTTTTTCATCCACGCACGATGAGACTCATCGCTTAGATATATTATATTAGGTACATGGTGAATATGTTATCGTGAACCGCAGTCAATGCAGTCTTAGAAAATATTAGGCATTAGAATTTTAAGAACGAACACTAATATTATTATTATATTGTAAGACTAGCGCATCTCCTGTACTTCGTTGCCTGCAGTTAAAAATGCCAACTCTATATGATTCAAACTTTGTTCAATTCGTTATTATTATTATTCGATGTAACGGTATCCAACACTTAAACATTTTTATCGATCATCTGGAATCTTAAAATACTTATACAAGCACCGCACTTTAAGATGCGAATTTTGAAATATGCTCAATTGTGAACACTTATAGACGGTGGTACGAAGGTACCGTGAAAGTTGCAAGCCTCAAGCTACATCATTATTTATTTTCTCAGTGACTCAGTGGGGACACGTTAAATTTTATTATAGTATATAGGCAATTACGAACAAAACAAAAACAAAAAAAATCAGCCAAATCAGTCAAGCCGTTTTTGGGTTTTAGCTAGTCGGATTAACGAAAAGCTTTCCATTTTTATATTTTAAAATATAAAACTATAGAGTTTTCTTAATTAGAAAATTTTTTTTCCTGAACAATAAAATTCTCTCCATTATAATGATATGTACGACAGAACATCGTGTGGGATGCACATTGCGCTGTGACACACATCGTACATTCGCCCGCAATTATATGTTCGCTTGGATATAAAGTGCATGTATATATGTTATAATAATGTACATAGGAAGCGAATTTTCTCAGCAATAAACGTCATCCGCGGAGGTTGTCGACCATGTTTTTTTATTCTCGTTATTAGTTTCTCTCGTGGCTTATTAGTTTTTTTTCTTTTTCTTTTTCTCTTTTTTTTTACTTCTTTTAAGTTTAGTGGATTCTCGCACGTCCCTTTGTGAGCTTTAATATAACAACTCGAGGACGGTATAAACGACGTCCGTCGATGGAAAAACTTTGCGACTTTTAATCCTCTTATCGCTTGTCGAGTTTCGTATCGCCGCCGCCGAAGTTGTTGTATCATATTATTATTTTTTTTTTTGTTATTATTTTGTTACATAATATTAATGCACCTTTCGGAATATGCCTCGCCCCCGATCCACGTCCAGATACTATACATTATATAATATTTATACATTGAGCGGGACAAAAGTCGCGACGGTTTTTCTGTTGTTGTTCTGTCCGTACAATAATATAATATATACGTATATACCTACCCTCCCCGTCTCGTGTCCGGTGTCGGCATAATGTTATACAGTGATTTCATCGGTGAATGTGGTCTGGTACATATATATTTTTTATTATCGTATTGTGATGCTGCTGCGGCTCGTCGCCACTTCCCATTGACGTTGTCCGAAAACAACAAAAAATGTCTCGCACAATGTAGGCAGGTATACCGCCGAACGGTTAATATATAATATAATGTATAATGATTTTTGATTTATGAACGAGCGTTTTGAAGCCGTCGCTCGTACAATAATATTACAATTATGCGTGTAGGTACCTGTGTACCCGAGTGTACCTATATACAATCCGGCGCATGTACATATCGTATACAGACTGTGCAGAGCGCATAGGTATGTATATAGTAATATAATAATACATAATATGTACCTACACGCTTGTTAACTGTTTAACACGTTTTTCCCGGTTGTGTCGTTTTTTACGTTAAAACGGACACGCGTGTACCTCTGTGTTATTGTAATATTAATACAAGACCGATGGCAAGTCGTGAGGCTGCATCCGAGATGGGTCCCGAATTATAAATTGTCATACTTATTGGGTCCGAGATTTTCTTCAGGTACTACACTACCTGGGTCCTGGTTTTTTCAGATACTATACTAGTATTGGGTTTCAAATATTTTGAGGAGAGTACCTAACTGAAATAACATTTTCCTTCCATTTCTACCCTTTCTAACAGACTCAGGACTGTCCATGATCCATTTAGACCAATGAGGTACCTATATACCTGTTTGTTTTTTTAGTTTATTTACCATAAACATTTTTTCGTTTGTATTGTATATTTATTTAAAATAATCTTGGACCCAATTATATAGAGTAGTAACAGCGATTAGACCCTAGTTGCTGTACGAGTGTGGCCTCCGGTGTACGATAACCGACGATTATACGACCAAAATTTGATAACCAATTCCATACAGGTATAAAAAAAATTAAATATACCTAAATACTAAATAGCGATTGGTCGAGTTGTCTTAACTTGTCGACACTGCTGTCCACGAAGCCTCGCATAATCATACGACGATAGTTCGCAGATAATATAATATATCCACCACATGTCAAAAAAAAGTCCCACTTAGACTTTATATCTACACAACTTTTTCAGCGTATAGGTACTCGGCGGTGGGCATCGGTAATTCTACTTACAAAATATTTACACAAATTGTATAGCCTCGAAAATGTACGATTTCAAATTTATTCCCGAGCATGATGCGCATGTAGGAAACAGCTAGGAGAGCAAATATTTTAATTTTGAGTTTAGGATCGACAAAGTCCTCGCCGTGACAGAGTTAACTGCACTCTTGCGTGCGTCGATACTATACAAACAAACAATTAGTGCATCTGCAGGTGTAGAAGGAGGACGGATGGACGGACGGAGGATATGGATTGTGTGAGAATGACAAATTATTTAACGCCCGTCGAGCTGATTTTCCAGGTCAACTGCAGCAAAGTGTACTGATCGCATAGATCGTCGTAAACGCTCGTCTAGACACTCTGCGCCGTGCACATATCTATATATACATAACACATGCACTATATACATATTATAATGTAAGTACACGCGGTGTGTGTATAATGAAATATGTAATTCGCTTACAGGATGTGCGCCACTGCAGAAATTGTCGTACCTGTACGCAATCGTGGGAATCACTGCACATATTTAATTAAAAATATGTTTTTTTGCAAATCTGGTCCGCCGCTCGTCGGAAACCAGATTTGACTGCCGGGTCACGAGCCCCCGCCGACCGCGCCGCCGATTTCTCGCCGAATTCTGGCGTGTCCTGCAGCCAGCACTGGATATTATATCGTTATATACCTACTATTATAATAACAAATACTTTTCCGATCGAGTGTGACGCGGCCCGGGAAATGCGCACATCTTTAGATCGTTGTGTTTCGAGTGTGCAGTGTATGTGCGTTTGTAATTTTGAGGTGTCGCCGCAGGAGGTCGCCCCGAAACACATTTGACATTTACAAGTCGGCGTGTGAGGTATACCGGCTGCGGATATTTACGAAAACCTCGCCAGTCGCCACCCAACGGGACGCGACCAGACCTCTATACGGCAAATATATATATAATAATATATGACACGCTATACATAGAATAATATGTACGCGTTCTGCGATACGCTTATATGTGCGTGTAATACGTTTTAATACGACCACAATAATATTATATATATACCTATTATTTTATAAACGCTTGTACATATTATAGCGACCACTCTCGTGTGTATTTTATTATGTCCGACACGCGTATGTTGTATTATTGTGTACCACGCGCCCGAGCTCGCGTCATATATTTTTATAATAATATAGTTATTATATCATAATATTATACGCGTATATTGAGGCGAGCGAACAACAACCACCCCTCCTCCCCCTCGTCTGGAGTTCACGCCGGGAAAGTGGTTTCCACCGGTAACCCACTAGTGTTAGCAAATCGTAATAATACGTGTACTGCAGGCAACACAATATTATACTGTCCGTGTATTTTATTTCGAATTATAACTTGCGGTAAGAACTATTATAAGTGCAGCCTACATTATTTGCGAGCGATGCGATTTCACCGAGAAGCTGTTCAAATCTCTTAACATTTAACTGTATGTTGACATTCACCACGACCTTGCGAACACGTCACGTTTAGGCACATATGTTATAACTGTTGATTCGTATATCCGTTCCGATGAGTGACGTAAACAATTAATCAACACGTCCGAAGATAATACAATTGTATATTAGGCTATTATAGCGTACAGCTGTTATATTATGGTCGAACGCGATACGTTTCGTCCTCACAGATTATCGAAATGTACACAGTTATAACTAAAAAATCGTTTTTCAACGGAAACCGTTTGAGACCGTGCTTGTGGTTTTGCCATTCTTGATTATCTACTTTTGACGAGTATGGACGCGAACTATAAGCTTTTATGACGGACGCTCCTAGAATTTGATCGCTTACAAAGATGAGCTTAAAAGGACTTTGCTCCCTGTGGCTCGCGTCCTTCGTCGAGACATAACGACGCAGTGACTCTAATAATTCCTTACAAAACGCTTACATTATAATATACTTTACAATAACGATAACACCATTGTTGCATATGCAGCGGCTAAAATTAATGGTGACATAAAAACCGTTGAATATAGGTTTATCATAAGCTACAAAAATATAACTCAGTAATTATTGCCATTAGTCGACTATACATAGTAAAGCAGCCATGTCAAACTCAAAGTATTCACTGGGTCAAATATACTAAATTGGTAAAATCTATCAAAACAAAAAAAACATTTTATCCAAATTTTTAGTTTTATTAATTATACCTATAGGTACAATACTATACAATACTTGTTCAACTACAGTTTATCAGAAGATATGACAAAAAACAAGACATGTATACCTAACACACATAGACCTTATACTAAGTATAACTGAGTATAAGGTCTATGCTAACACAGTATAATATTTGTATAACTTTTTGTTATTAATCTTTTTTTCAATTAATTGTTCTTTAATATTGCTATCCGTGGACCACAAAAAATGAGCGGATGGCCGCGTGTTCGACATCCTTGGTCCTAGAGGAGAAATCGAGTGAGGACAGTCTGACAAAGTCCGCGGGATAGGAGGAGACGACCCACTCGCAGCCTTCCATCCTTCAGGTTCCTCCGCACAGGACATAATATTATAGTGTACCTATACATAATAATACAATAATTAGGTTATAATCCGATCGAATCAAGCGACGGATTATACACGACAGTAGGTACGCGACGTAGGTAGGCATACTATATATATATATTATGACGTATTATACGCGTATGCATGTACAAATATATTACATATATATATATAACTACATAAGTAATACCCGTATGCAGTTTATTTAATTCACTGCATGCATTACGAACACATTATTATAATAAATTGCATAACGTGAACACCGGTAGCTATCAATTTTACAATTTGATCCGGTAAAAGCTAGTCACAGAGTCGTTGTACTCTGGCTGCTGCGGCGGCGTCAGTAGGCGGATGTGGCCATAATAACTCGCACATATACAATACCTATATAATATTATAATGATGTGCGTATGTATAAATAATTTCCGTCGCCGGACATAATCCTTTGCAGTGATTCTTAATCCCGTCGCTCGCGAGTGTGTGTGGCGGTTTCGTTTCCCCACATAATAAACTAATAATAATAATAATCATATATAATCGTCGTCTGGCCGGACCTAATTTGACTTTTAAAATGACGTCGAATGATTCATATAATACATTTTCGTGTCACCGGGCGTACGCTCGCATATCATTATAACATTATTGCCGTTCGCGCATAACAATAATAATAATAATAATAATAATAATAATAATACAATGAACATAATATTATTATAATATACGCCTAAATATTATTATACCTGCAACATCGTCCTGGCATTACGCGAGTAATAAATTGCATTTCGCTGCACCGCTCCGCGTGCGTTATTGCGTGTCGCATAATAAGATATAAAGTTTATTTTGACGTTTCGTTTTGTGCTCGGTATACGAAATTATTCGGCGCAGACCGATGACGAATAATAATAATCCATTATAAATGTACATTTATTATATTATGTCCGTACGTTTCATATTTTGTAGAATTATTTTTTGTTGATTTTTATACACACTTTTCAATACGAATATAATATAATATGATTTATGTATAGATACAGTGGGACGCGTTCGATAAGTAAATTTCAACATCAGGATAACATAATATATAGAGCGGGCACACTGTATATAACGCCACCGTCTTTAAATTAATCTACAGGTGTTTTATTGCTATAAGATATGATAACGAATCATTCAAGCCCGAATTAAAGCGGAGGGCCCATAGATTCTGGGGGTCCATTTTTATCCCCGAAGTATTTTTTGTTGTTTAATGTGTTCAAAACCGTTTTCCAAAGAATGAAATTATTTTAGTGGTAGTAGGTAGTTATGAAGTAAGAATGTTTTTAATTTTCGAACGATTACTAAACGAAAATAAATATTAAATTGGTATTGTAATAATTGATAACTATATATTATGATGAAATTGAGATCTTATGAGAGTTGTGGGCATATATATGATAGTCTGTATTATCGATGGGTTGTAAGTGGTAATAATTGATATTAGGTATTTTTTATCTATTCGCATGAGGTACCTAAACTACAGTATACAATTGTTATACAACTATATACAGTCGTAAAAATGTAGTAATGAAATTATTTTAAAGTTAAAGTTGAAAGGTGGCCCACTAAGTGTATTGTTTCCAGGGGCCTAATTGATCTTTAATCCGGGCTTGGAATAATAATAGAAAAATACTTGTTACGAAAGCATACAGTTTTACAACTTGTGAAAATAACTAGTATTTTGTCAGCAAAATAGATTTTAAATTGGGGAATATTTCTTTAGTAAATTTTAAATATGTCACGGTTAAAATAATTTAAGAAATTTAATTTAATTAAACACAAAACCAAATTATTTAAACCTTCGCTTTAAGCCGAAAATAAAAAATTCATAAGCCAAGAACCAATTTCCTTATAAAATAAAATAAATACGATATCGGAGAAACGTTTTTTTCCCTAAAAATAGAAACGACAGTTTTTATAATAAAAATACTGAAGTACCTATATCTGGATGTCTTTATTTATATATATTGGCTTGAACAAAATCTGGCTCCAAGTCTGAAATCGGAATCTCTTTACAGAGTAATATATTAATGTGCTGTATAAAAATAAATGTTGAAAAGTCGGTCGACAAGTCAAGAGAAAACTTTATTCTATAAAATATTTATAAACTAATTAATCAAAGGGAAAAATTTAACGAAATGCGCACAAAGGTCTTTTTGAAATAGCTAATGAAATAATAAGTACGAATTATAACTATTTCAATAAAAAAAATTAAAAAAATATATTTGTATTATATCAAAGCGGCCTCAGTTCCGCACAGAAATAATATAATATTATAATAACGAAAGCCTTTGAATTCCCATTAACACATGTGCATTTAGGATCCACCATTATTATAATACGTGTGTCTCTATTGTACCTATACTAATTAAAAAATGTAACGATATTATAGTTGAAAAGTGTTAAAAAAAAGGCCGAGTCATGAAGATGATATACGTATCGGATTAAAAATTAATAGCATATATTACTGCGTCAAATGTGAAATGATATACTTATTATAATGGGTATTAATACCATCACAGAGGTTTTTTTTTCGTTTAATAATGTTACGTCCTGTTCAAGTATTGTTTCAATTTTTAACTTTGTAATGATATAACATAAATACTACGTAGGCAAGTTCCTAAATCAAGTACGTCGGTAGAACTACAAAAACGAATGTCGTTTTATTTCTTCCTCACAATAATCTGATACTCAATAATCGTTCTTCCGTTTTACTTATATATATATATAGCTTATTAGTTATTATAATAGTACTCCACGTCGGATTATCTTCAATATAATATATTTTTTATTGATCCGCAATTATTAATAATACCATCGGGGGTCGTCCGAATTCGTTTTCCGGAAATCGCAATAGTAAAACAATTTTTTTATATATATACCAATAATGCCGCCATTGGATCGAGTTAATAGATCAAGTGGATTAACGGCCAAGAGTTCTCGCTGTCGGGGGGCTAGCTAGAAATCCGTGGGCACGTGGCAATCGTGGTCGTACAACAGCGAAGAACTTTCGTATATACGACCGTTTCGTCATAATAATAAGACGTGTTTATCATAAAGATCGAATTAATATTACAATAACGACGGCGATAATAGTAATAATAATAATAATATGATATATTATTATACCATTGAAATCGTTGCCAACGCTCCCGTGTATTAATTATTGGGAATTATTATTGTAGTGCGTTGGTTTTTGATTTATATAATACTAATACATATACATATATATATACAATGCAGTGGCGCGGAATTTTAAGTCGATACCTACATGATTTTATTGAATGCAGATTTCTCAACTCTGATTAAAAACGAGCACGTATCATAACGCGCCCTATGAACAAAATAATATAAATTCCTATTCGCGCGATATTATGAATTAGACAAATTTACTCACGTATTTTATCAACAGATACACATTATGTTACTATTTAAAATTTTTAATATTTACCTGATCACAGGCATATCGGTAACAAACACTATGACGTATTATGTTGAGGGAAATATAATATGTCCAAACCGCAGTAGATCGTAAAATTGAATGACATAGGTGGTAAATAAGATAAAATTGAAAAACGGATTTTTATACCGTCATATTATCTACCTATAGCTGTTATATAGGTACAATCTTTTACACTACCTATAATGACTATATTTTAAATCATATTCAAACAAAACGTATTGAAGTCGAGGCGCGACATTTCAAAAAAAAGTCGACTCAATCGATCTCAAGTAGACGTTTCAACGAGTTCAAATCAGTTTTCAAAAGTCTTATCACATCATAATTATCAGATCCATCGGTACATGATTGACAAAAGATTGGTACAGTTTGCAGGTCAAAACAACTGACCGTTTACTGCAGCAGTTCCCCACTTAAGTTGTTCTGTTTCGTTCGTATAATTATGTTATTCCATACATATAAAGTGCTTTTTTTTTATACGATTGAAATTTTATACATCGACAATGCATACCTAGTTGAGAATTTTTTGTTAAATATCTCATGTCATAATATATAATGCATAATATTTTAGCAAAAATAACAACGTATTAAATATTTACATATTTTGACATTTTTATTGCGCGTATATACAAATCCGCGCCCTATACACGCATGCTAATATAACATTTTAACATTTCGGTACGCGAGCAGCATACCTGTAGGTAACCTGGTAACGTGTGTTCACTGCGCGTTTAACGCCGCGGGGAAAATATGTAGGTATATTAAAAAAAATAAAAATAAATAAACATATTTAAGCGCTTCTATTCTATAAAACGTCCGAGTTTCACGCCTCGGGTAGCATTATATCTCGGGCGCAGCGTCGCACGACCGGCAGCGGTCTATATGCGTAGAAGATGAGACTCTACATTATATATACCTACTCGAGGCTCTATAAAAATCTAACATAATATATTATAAGCAGTTATTATTGTTTTATTATTCAACGCGACGGGGGACACGTGTATATGGCGATATATACATAGATATATTCCGTATGCATACAAACGAAACGACCCGATGTGCCTACTTATATATATAATATATAGGTAATTGCATATAAGTTTATTTAGGTACTTTATATATATATGTGTATATACGAATTCGCGCTGCAGACGTGACTTGCTATACTGCTGCAGCGAGTCTTTGCGGGGTTCCGAGTCGAGTACTTATACGCCTATATAGGGGATGGTAATAATAATATGCATCGTGTGTGTGTGTGAGACTTGGGTACTTTTAAGTCGATAAAGTGTTTTTTTTTTTTTTTTGATTATCGGAGCACTGTTATAGCAGGTACCTACTGTACGACACTATTGTTATTATCACCATTATACGCAGTGCGCACCTGACGCACAGCGAAGTGGACTATAAAAACGCATTCCAAATCACCTACATACTACAGCTGCAGTGCACGATAATGTCGCATTATAATATTATTACATATCCTGGGCGGTATAATATAATATCGAGAACGCGTATATATACGTGGCGCGGTTTTTTAAAATTTATCGCGTCTCCTCCGACACGAAAAGTGTGTGTTATACTTCCGGGGCCGCGAGAGTACAACATCAGTAAACAATATTATTATATAATATTTGAGGTGCCCAAAATTACCCGCGTCGGGCGGATTTTCTCCCGTAACGATTTGATAACAGTAACGATAATGGTAAGATATACAACGCGTCGCGTCGCACACATCAAACACGGAATAATGTGCCTACATACATTTTCCGCGGTCGTGACCATAATATACATACCTCCATAGTCTCGTCGCCTGCATATAATACGCCGGCCATGTGTGACGTGTACCTATCTCAGCAGAGGCCTCCACAAAACCGTTTGCTGGCTGCTGCGCCCGCGACACCACCTTTGCAGCCCGAGTGCGCCTCATCCGATTACACGATATCGGCATTGTCATCCGCCTAGACGGATGCCTACTTTGGCGAAAAGGGTTACCTATATTTACGAGTACATTGTGCACGGTGTCGCGAGCACCCGAGTTCGAAGCCGTCGCGGTGGCGGCTGCGGCGACGGATTATCATCTGTGCACACACGCGGTCGCGCACGACCAACCCTTTCACGAAAAGCAGAGAAGCGCTGCTATACTATTGAGCGCGTGACGTAAAAAAATATATTTGAAAAAAAAAAAAACGGTAAGTCGTCTGTTCTCTCACACCCCTTCCACCCACCCACCCCCTCGCCACTCGCGGCGCACAGTTCAACCCGTCTGCCGGGGGACGAGGCCGTCCGGCGGCACTTATATACATACGTGCGTATATACATATTATACACATGCCCTTATACATATATATATATATATACGATATACATAAAACGCGTACACGCTTGTGTCATGTAGGTACACCGGTGGCGGCTGCCTGCACAACCGGGTGTGTGTGCGGGTCCGCACGTTTTGCCCCCCCCCGACGGTATGACAATATTATATTATTATTGTAAAAAAAAATATATATATATACCCATAGGACGCGCACACAATATTATATACATATATGATAACATATATAGGCTCGTATAATACGAGTATGATTTACGCTCGCGCATTTTTCTCCTCCACCGCCGTTGTCGTAGACGACGACGTATATAAGACACACCACAAAAGCGTTTAGAACGGTGTATTATATTATGTACACACAAAACGACGACAACAATACCGCTTTGGCGTGTGTGTGTGTGCGCGCGTACCGTTCGTGTCATGCAGGTACCCGCTTCTATCGTGTATCTCGTGGATTAACATAAAAAATATAAAAAACGAAACGATGATAAATAATAATAATAATAATAATAATAATAATAGTAATGGGGGTAACTGATAGAAAACGAGACGCGATCGGATCCGCGGGGTTTTCGTCGTCCGGACCGCGGTAACAATGACTGCACACTTCGGTTAACGTGTGGTATATTATCATTACTATTGTGCATTACAATATGTTATCAAGTAAAATAAATAATAATACATTATATTATGTGCGCGTGTGCCGTACTTGACGTTGTCGTCGGACGTCGATTGTTACTATTGTTGTAGTATATTATAAAAATATTATATCGTAATAATGTTGTAATATTTAACAGTAATATTACACGCGTTATTGGTAAATGAGTTTTGCGTTGCTCATCCGCCGAGGTGTTATTTTTGTTTTCGATTCGCCCAGCGGAGTGATGTATCACATTTGAACGTTCGACCTGCAGATAGAAGTTGGGCAAGATATTTTTCAACTCTGAAGACATTAGATGTGGTCAAAACGCTGTTAGATATCTATAATAATGGTATATATATATTATGGTTAAGTCACCACAAAAATATGCCTGTCGTGTTTGTACATACCTACATATACCTCGTATGAAGCAAAAACTGCGCGCAGATCGATCATAAAAATATAAATTTACAAATTATATTGTTAAAAAGTGGTTTTAACTATATAGTATAATGACGAGCATCCATACACACGAATGAAAGATGTATAACAGCATTTCCTGTAATGTGTCTCGTGGTTTTTCGAAAACACGTAGGTACATATTATTATTACAACGACACGAGAACCATCGCCATTGACTTGAACGATAATTTAGCTTAAAAATATTTATGTACCATCGCACGAACATTTAAATGTTTTAATAATAATAAATAATGTATATAAAAAAAAAAACCACTAAGAGGATAATATAATGTGGCCTCGAATATACGCGTTATCATCCATCATTCGTACGTTATAAATATAATAATAATATATGTGTATAGGTGTTTCGGTGTTCAAAATCACTTGCCAATCATTATTGTTTGATCGATCGGTTTCGATGGGTTTTTTTTTTTTGCTCTTACCACACGTACGTTCTAGCGCGTATGTGATTAAGACAAAGACGTGACAAACGGCGCTCGTCAACCCGTAGCGCGTACCCATAATATTATATCATATATTATGTACCGTGGTATTGGTATAAGACGTCGATGTGGTTTGCATACACACTGTGACTACGTTACAAGGCTTTTATACACCGCAGAGACCTATAACCCTCTGTTTACAAAAGGCCCGGGCGCCGAATGTGGAAATCCGGGAGAGGGGACGATATATACCGGGTATATGGTCGTACGTGTTTACACGTCATGTTTCCACGAGCCGTTTATCAAGGATACGTTCAAGAGCCATGCAGAGGGCGTGTAGAATCGCCACCCGGTCCACTCTCGGAGGTCGACCGCGCGAATTTAAATCCATTACATTGCAATATACGGCTCGGCTACGAAATTTCGGATTTCGTTTCAGTCGGACGTCCGGCGCCTTGCCGTTAACGTTATTAAAAGCATCTGTCGCCCGGGAAACATTTTTAATATAGTGTTCTGGAATTCTGTCCGTCTCGTTCCCCGGTCGCCGATTTGCGGAAGATCCGTCCCGACCGTAGCACGCTCGAGTTGAAATTGTTTTCGTCCTTTATCATGACGCGTGACAATCCGAATGAGCGATGGTGAGCTCTCCCGATTTTTAAAACAGTAAACTCTCTCGATGTCAAGCTTTCTAGCAACGTAGTACTGGAGTTGGTCAGGGAGAGTTTACAATCGCCCACCCTAAAGTGTGTGCCCAACGAACGCGTCTCCACCTCAGCCCGCGACAGAGACCCCTCAAGAGTTTTGTGAATGTAAAAAAAAAAGTTAAGGTTAGAGGCTGACGTATCCGAACTGCCCACTGTTGTGCAGGTGATACAGTTTCTTATTATTTTTAAAAAATGTATTTTTTAATCTATTATTAGTACCCAGAGCCCTCCACATGGGGGGCGGGGGGTTAACAGTTGGACCTGGGTACGGGATTGAAATGAATTTGAAATTTTGAAATGTTGGTAGGAATACTTATTTTATAATAATAATATTTTATGATATAAATGTATAATATTATAATATATTAAGTAAAAATCGTGCATAGAACACTAGTGTATCGCTTGTATTGGGTTGTATTTCATAGGAAGTTTTGTACAGTGACCCAAAATTTGTTGTGTGGGACCATGTGTTAGTACCTATTGATTTTTCAAAATGCCATTTAATATAATTCAGTTTCTACTGGTTATCCCAAAACCAGCTACCCTATTCAGTGTAGTTGTTTATATACAAATTACACCTACCTCAGCGTGTTTGTTACATATTATTATTATTATTATTATATGATACCGCAGAAGATGTACGAGATGCTGTATCATCACTACAAATACGCGATTCGTGTCACGTACGTAGCATAATAATTCGATATAAAATGAATTAATCAATAGGAGACGCGTGCGGAGAATAAATCCGTCGGAACACCGGGCTGGATTCACCTACATTGTATATTTTCATCTAGTCCGTGTTCGATTCTATTAAACAGATCGTATGTAATATCGGAATTAATAATAATCTGTGAGTGCATCAGCTGTATCAATCCATTCGCAACGCGAAGTGTTCAAAAATTGGTTCGTTCTCAACGTTATTTTAATAACAATAATACTATATTATAAAACGAAATAAATATAATATAATTCAAAATAAAAATATGTCACTCAGACAACTTATGTCAATTATATGATATGATACAAAATATCTGAACGTGTGATGCACTGATAGGTAAGTATGTGGTTAACTATATATTATATTATATTTCACTCTACAGTGAATATTATGTAAAAACATGTAAATCAGACGTTTTTAAAAAACGTATACTCCCAAATAACTTAATTTCCTGATGTATGTCAGTAGGTAGCTTTATATAGTAAAAAATAAGAACCGAGATTTGGGTAGTATACAACACAACTAACTAACGTTTCACAACGTTGAATAAATACAGTGAAACCTCTAAATACCGGACACTCTCGGTCATCAAAATGTTGTCCGCTATTTAGAAGTGTCCGTTAGGGGAGGTTTCACTGTATTCTACAACTATAATATTATGTACGATACTATTTGGTCATATCTTAAGTCATTCACTGTCTGATGTAGGTATACATACGGCAATATGATATAGTGTTTTACATCGTTTAGTATAGTATATAATATACGTCTTAATAAT
The DNA here is from genome assembly GCA_027563435.1 of Nasonovia ribisnigri. Classification (NCBI taxonomy): domain Eukaryota; kingdom Metazoa; phylum Arthropoda; class Insecta; order Hemiptera; family Aphididae; genus Nasonovia; species Nasonovia ribisnigri. Next base: position 59,592 of record JANEHU010000684.1, on the reverse strand, counting down.
TCGCGGTTAATTTTAGGTATTAATCGTACAACGCAAGATTTACGCGTCGATTGTCGAACACTTGTGGAATTATGTCACATAATATCCCTGCGACTGATTGAAGATTTTTGGAAACGACGACGTGCGGGTCGTTAGGGGAGACTTCACAGGGAAGAGACATGGCTCGTGTAAGGCGATATAGTGTTTATGTGTGTGTGTGTGTGTGTGTGTGCACAAATACAATATAGGTATATGTACGCGTACGTTCGATGCTGCGACTTAGCGATAGGTCAAAGAGAATAACTAAGAAAATAAATATCTCGAACGTAAAAGTCGAAGAAAATAAATTCAAAAGACTACCACGCTCGGAGTAAACAGAAAACTTTAATCTCGGATACGTCGACTGTAATATGTCCGCGTTTTTTTATTTTATTTTTAAATTGCATTTTTATATACTGCACACAGCCTTTGGGCTAAACGAGGTTTACAATATAAATCCGCGTGCTGCGTCCCTACCCATTTATATATATACACTTGCTGGCGAGCTGCTTAGGTACGTGTAGAGGTTAATGCGATGCACATACATATTATGTACGATTAATATCAAAATCAAGTAAACTCGCAACTCACGTCGAGCCCGTAACAAATATATTATATTGTTTTTCGAGCGCATATTATAGTGAACGTTTGTGAAAAAATAACAACCTTTTTATAATAGTCTATTATAATAAGCATATTGTGTACTATACACGCGTAGCATTATTCGTCCGAGTACTAAATGTATATTATTATTATTATTATACATTCGACAAATCGCGTTTCGTATTTTATTCAATTACATAATAATATTATTACAGAATGTACATCAAATTAAACTTGGCCGGCTATAACGTGAGCTTCGGAGCAATTGCGGGTTCAGAACAATTATTATTTATTTTTTTATTTTCTTCCATCCCGTTTACAATTGATTTAATGATCAATTAAATTGACAAATTATTTTTAATTGACGTAATTTCCGTACGGCCTTTGTTTATCAATTAATTACTTTTTTTTTTTTTAGTACTAATAAAACTTCGAATCACGTCTACGATACATCATATATATATATACATTAAACAATTGATCTCACTCGGTGGTTTTCGATTAACCCTATTGGACAGGCAACTATAATACGTCAGAGTGCTGTTGTACATTTGTGATATTATTATGTAACGGCCGCGAAGACGAACCTAAAGTAATATTGTACTCATCAATAGACGAAATATTTCCGAGATGTTTATTTTTATGTAAATATTATAAGCAGGTATCTACTTACCATGGTAATATTATAATACATTTTTGTACTCCGACTCGACGGCGGCCAAGTTGGGTTAGAGTTCTCTTACAATACATTGTAGACATAGATATACGCACATTATAATATAACATTAAGTATGTACGCTTTTATATAAAAATATGATAATGTATACAGAAATACTTTGGCGTATTAAAATTCGACTAGTTTTTTTTTTTATTTTTTTTTTTTATTATTATTATTTATTTAATGTTATGCTTCTTTTTTCAAGAAAACGGACGGCGAAAATAAATATGTATACAATATTTTATTTTAATTTTTTTGACAGGTACATTTCTGACGATTTATATAATGCGCGCGGTAACTTTTAAAAGTCATACCGTAAAAACCTTTTAACGTGTATATAATATAATACCGACACGGGCGATAATATATATTTTTAGTGTTTGGCAAACAAAATATTTCATAGACCGTTTTGTGTGAGTGTCTTGACAATTATTATTGTCAAAGCCTAAATAATGAATTCGGTTTGTATTATAAAACCGTGCTATGGCGTGGCGACAAAACTCTAAATCTAAATACGAGTTGGGTAAGTACCTACCTGCTACGTTTTGCAGTTGGATATAGGTACGACTCTGGAGCGAAAAATATTATTATTATATTTCTATATTATTACCATCGTTAAGTCATTCGTATTAAATCGGGTTGATTCTTTATTACACTCGATAAATAATAGGTACATTGGTCTGTATTTGGCTGTAAACGTTTGGAACCACACCGGTATACACCAGTTATTGTAGCGGTTTAAATTCAAATCGCGATATGAAAAATGCTCAAAACAATATATTATGTAGGTACATACCTATGTAAATTATATTATTTGTTATTATATACTATTTTACAGGTAGGTACGTATATGAAATATTTTACTGCTCTGCTCGAATATAACGAAACGCACTATAACTCAACGTTTTGAATTGGCATTAAAATTTTTTTTTTTTCAGAACTGTCGGTCAGAGAACGTTTATTAATGTTGTCACGAGGCATTAAAGTGAATGCGATAAAACGATGAAATAAAAACTTTGTTTCGAGAACGCGATAAAAAGTCCTCTAAGGTCGTGTGGTCTTACAAATAATAAAATTTGTTTTTTATTCCATAACCGACGTTTATGGGCATTGACACTTTAAAACAATTACGTTTTTTTTTTCTTATGACTTTTATGATATTGTGTATTGGTTTATTACATTTTTATCTGCAAACCGATTCGTCAAAAATGTTTAAAAATATAATTAAAATATAATTTCCATCGGTCATCAAAATTATTTAAAGAGAAAAAAAAAATTGATAAGGTATTGCTCGAAAACATAATAATTAACGAATTATGCGTATTGCTTTTTATATCTTAATAATGGCTCTGAAGAAGTTTAAACGTGATTCAACAAAATTACGAGTATTAAAAGTTTCGTCAATGGTCATAAAATAAAATATAATAATCTATAACTATATAATATCACGAGTCACAAATAATATTATACCGATAAAATAAATGTGTTTTAAAATAATTTCTACGAAGACATATGAGACTATCTTTATACGATTTTTTTCTTTTCCGATTGTGTAAAATATGGAAAATATTCTCATATATCTGACTATGATATTAGATTCCTAGTAAAAAGGAGGTTTTTAGTTGTTTTTACATTTTTTTTTATTTCCTCACTACATATTGTTTTTTGAGATAGAAGGAATCGTTTAAAAAGTTTAATATAATATATATTATAATATAACATACATAATATATGTTATAATATTATATATTTAGTATCTTAAAATATCGAAAATCACTTTTCAATATTTTCAATGGTTTTCGAAACGTACGACAATGACCCGTATAGACAATTATACCAGAGGTACAATTATATAAGTATACAATTAATTAAAATATAGCATCACAAGACTGTCCCCCCTCCCATTGGTGAGACGAGTGAAGCCTGCAGATGAGTGTCCAAATAACAAACTAGCCTCTCTGATTAGGATTTATTGCATTTACTCTTTTTCAAAAAGTATAGTAAAAATATAATAAATTATGTATTTATGTACATAAGAATTATGATGCGTTTATCTGTACAAAGTCACAATTCTCCTATGGTGGTATTATAAATAGTAAGTACCTACCTATAACATAAAAACAGAAACTTACTGTAAAATAATAATGTTTCATCATGATGAGTAGTTTTATATAGGTCATCAGAAGACGTTGACTATATTTTTTAATCATTTTAAATTATTTTGAATCCAATATAAACGTGTAGAAAAAAAAATAATAAACATTTTGTCTTTATAAACGTAGTGAGACACGAAATCGAAAAAGACGGAATTTCAAATAAAAATCACAATCCACTGTATACGTACATATTATAGTTAACCGGAAAGCGTTTGTAATCTTCCCAGGGGAAAATTTTGTACGAGCTCGTTTTTGGCTCATAAAAGCGAAAGCCAGTCGCGCGTCCGTCGTCCTGCAAAACAGAGGACTTTCGAGAACAGTTTTTTTTTATTTCTACTTTTTATGTCGTTGCCGTTTCGCAGAAGCGAATATAGTCGCGCGTATCGCCTAGTGAAGCGAAAAGAAAGGCGAAAGGATAAATAAATAATAATAAAAAAATAAACCGAAAACACTTCGCGCGATCTCTTTGCAGGGTGCAGTGTATATAAGAGACATTATTTTACTCTCCGTCAGGATTTTTCATTGGCTCCGTTACACGAAAAATACGGTCTCGACGGTTTGTACACAATTTAAAATAACGTATATAGTAGTAATATTATAATATACACACACAGGAGATATTCACGCCGTTTTTCCGGCTGACGTCTGCAGGTCCCCGCGGAAGGAAATTGGTCACCCACAATTTTGCGGTCTCATGTGTGAATTTTTTCATTATTTCTATATATTCCCAGCACACACTTATTTTCCTATCAGTATACTGTTCATACTCGTGAATAATTATTTACGTTTTTATTTTTTAAACATTATTTTACCTACAGTACTTATAATATAATTATAGTATAGTTAATTTCGACAATCGTCAAGTTGTGTTATTAGTTTTCACTTAGTTTGGAAAATATTATTACGATAAAGGCTTCAGTATGGTTGAAAAACGACGAGACAGAGGACATATTATAATAATGTTTTAATTTTTTTTTTAGGAGTTATACGAAGGCCGAAGGGTAGGCAATAAGCGGTTTTTAATTTTTATCCTTTTTTTTCTAACTATTGTTGGATTTAGTTAACGACTTGAGTTCATCTCGATCTTCAAACGCATCTTATACCTATACTAATTCTAATTTCGGATACAATTATTTTTCACCGTATCACATAAAATATAATTGATAAATTATTATAAATTTGTAACCGAAGTATATTACATTTTTAATGATAATTTTTTATATTGCAATTTGCAATTAATATAATATAATATGTGGTACGTAATTTAATCGAATTAATGCGTTTGATGTTTGTGAATAATTTTTAATTGAAACAAAAATGTGACCGTATACCTCAGCCCCTCATGAATAATCCTTTAGAAATTCGAAACTGCACTTTAGTTTAATATACTATTGTTTTATGAGTTTATGACTATACCTTGCCGGCAATGTTTGTGCACGCTAATGAATGTATTATTTTTAAATAAAAATTAAGTGAAATTAATTATATTGAAACTGTTATTTTAAACCATTTCAAAAAATGTGGAAGGTATAATTACTAACATGTAGATAGTAGTATATACTTGCTCAATAACCAATTGCAAAGAACTGAAAGGACAACGCTTATTTGTGGATTGGTATAGTAATTTTTACGACTTTCTGAAACTAAAAAATAAGCTCCTCCAGCTTTCATTTATACCTGATCAATATTAGTTATTATTGTATAGTACAATTCATTTTATAATTAATATATATTAAATTATATGTTGACCACTTAATTTAAGTCGGACTTAAATTTAGTTTTATAACCAAACCTTGCAGTGACTTTCATTGACAAATTGCATGAAAGTTCAAAATTGCGTCCATCAAGAGGACAGTCCTAATCTATATATAATTTTCTCACACCAAAATGTTTTTCCAGTCAGCTCCCGTTCGAAGAGGTGATGGGAAAAGTCACCGGAGTTGGCGGATTTAGACAGAGCGTGCGGAGTGATGTGTACTGTAGAGTGGTTCTATGTAAGTTTAAAGGAATGAGAGGGAATAGTGCGCGGCCAAATCGAAGACATATTATGGACATGGAGGTGACAAACATTTTCTTGTGGAAATCGGGCACTCTCAGGTAGGTACACCCTATGCGTTATTTTCCTCCATAGTCGCATACAGTTGTCGTCTCTGTCCCGAATGTGCGTGGTCCACTCGAAACACATTAAACCGACATCGTGCGTGCGTACACGACGGCGGAGACCTACACGACTTATTATCATAATATTTTATACGACGACGGTCTCGGGATGTGAATTTTTTCCTCGTATTATATTTTTTACCATCGCCCACTATACGCGTTCCGGTTCACTGTAAATTGTTATTTTTTTTTTCCCCTCTACGCCGCCGAAATTACCGAGACACGGCCGTCGGGATACATTGTCATTTTTTATTAGACACCCATGATAATAATATACTATTATATAGCTGTATAACACAGCAGCAAACACAGGCGCGTTCACATAATAATATAATATTTTAATATTATTTTCGTATAATATTATTATATTATATACGTATACCGCCGCGGCAGACCTCTTCACCCACGTAACACAATGTTCCGTGAGGCCTTACCGTGCACCCGGTAAACGGTTGAAATGTGTATTATTGAAATTTACGGCCAATGTAAGTGTGTTTAGTGGGCGCGCGACATTAATTTGAGTTATTCGGTTCCCCGGGTTAGAATTTAGACGCGTATTACACAAAAGTAAAAGGATCAAATTAACAGTAAATGTAAAATAGTTGTTCGAGTTATGATCATGATGGGGGGTATATGCGCGCACTATACCAACTTTTGTTGTACAACGTATACATCATATTACTATATATTGTGATGCGAGTTCGTTTAAAATATTATAACGAAAGGATTAGAGGTTAGAGATTTAGAAGTAGCATTGTATAACAGTATTGTAATCAACGGGCGCGCCTTTTAGGGTGTACCCGAATAATAACCACGTGACTACTGGGTGGGTAGGTATATATTTTAAATCGTAATAATAATATACTCTACGTTTCACACCATTTTTTAGGTATTTTTTATTCATTTTATAGGATTTTAATCAGATTTTAGGTCGGGTTTAAGCTGCTGTAGGCGAGGTCAGAATTTATTTAATTATATGTACTTGCAGGTCGGACATAATATTACAATAATAACGTCGAAGTACTATAATAATTCAACCTGTTATTAATTAAAAGATTTCGTAAAAAAATAGTAATAAAAAAACCGTTAAAAATATCATCGGAAGAATTTCATAATACAAGGATAGTATTATTGGGTAATATTATATTCGAGTTATTTATAAACTATAATCCTCGGCCGAATGTTGGCAGTGTTCAAACACGTTCGGTGTTTACCAATCTATAATAAATTATAATAATTATCCGAAAATATATTTGACTAAATATGACCACTGCAGCCGCAGAGATTCGGTAATTTGATCCGATTAAGATGTCATCAGTTTTTTATTATTATTATTATTATTATCACTATTAAATTCATACGAATAAACGCGCACGCGGTTCCCACGATATTATACGATGGAATAATAATAATATTATAGCCATAGCTGCAGCAGTTGAACTTATTCAGCGTTATTGTAAGCCGGTCACATAATATTATAACATAATTGTAATATTTAACCGCGAACACTGACGTCACAATAATAATATATTTTACCTACCGTTTTGTGTACTAATAATATATTATTATTTTATTCGGAAACGTTTTCCTTATGTATTTTTTCATTGTTTTGCGACACGTCGCAACCGTATTATAATACAAACGCGTGTCCTGAAAAAAACTTTACGCTGAATATCGCAATAATACACCGAAAACCATTATTCGCGTCCAATCGGCATCGTATTGATTTTATTGATTTTTTTTTGTCGATAATTTATCCGATGCACATATAAATATGGTAATATGAGATATTAAGTGACATTGTTTTGATGTACTACACTCCATATTCGCACCTCTACAACAACAGAGTCAAAACTCGAGATTCGTTGATTTTGAGTCACTACTTTCGAAGAGTGAAAATTTAGCTCTATATAATGCTGCCACATTCGATGTAATTTTTCATTTTAACACCAAAAATACGACTTGTCGGTATTGAATTATTCAATTTTTGGATAGTTTTTTTAACTAAGTCTGTTCTAAGAAACAGAGTCATGTTTACTTTATATGGCGATATAGTAGTTGTGTTTATCCAATTAATCACTCAAGTCAAAATTCGAGACTGCTCTATTTCGATTTGTGCCTATAGTGGTGTTCTTGTATGCTAAATAAAAACTCATTTTCGTGTGATATGATGTTAAGCGGAAAACAGCAATATTTAATGTTGTGGTGGTGTTTCATTTCATAATTTGTGATATTGCAGCAGTATTATGAAAACCGTCAGTATTGTATTTTTGAAAAACATTTTTTTACCGACATGCTTAGTTTCAAATTAATATAACAGTAATGCATTCACATAATACATTTTAGTTGCCATTTTTGCAGAGCCCTATAGTTCGAGCTCTTAATTCTGTTCGACTGTAAACTGTAATATTACTAACATCGACAACCTGGCCGATAAATGACATGTCTATGTGCACATAGAATACAATAATACTTTGTACTGAATCGTGCACGTCAACAACTGTTGTTGCGCGTCGTCTGAATGTACCAAACTTCTAGAAAACAAAAGTATTTTTTAATGAAATAATTATCTTAGATTGTTCGAGGACGTTTGGTTTGAAAATTCTCAACTTTCGACTTTTCCGGAGCGCCGCGTTTCGTGCACTTGTGTCTCTTAACAGATGACAATTTTGACACAACAAACTAATTAAAATTCTGGTCAATGAAAGGGAGCGGTGGCCGACGCTGCTGGGTCTGACGTATACGACCCCTTAAACATAAAAATGTTGCGTCGTCGTTCGGAGGCCTCCATTCTTAATGAACAAGACGCCAAGCTCATTTCCCGCATACAATTATAAATAGAATTTTAATTGAGTTTGGGCGTTGAGTTTCGTAAAGTTTTGTCCGTTGCACACATCGCTGCAACGCAGATGCATGCGTGTGACTTTCAGACCACTTGTTAAATTTATTATAATAATATTATTTTGTAAGACGATGATTCTGCTAAATTCGAGATAGTTGCCCATATTTCATTCCGGTGTTGCACTCGTGATTAAAAATAGTAACGTTTGAATCGCACCAAGATTCGAAAAATGTAATGTTAGCGCATTAGTAGGTACACTAGTAATTGTTGGTGCACTCTGCAGGTTAGAATCATAAACGTTGCACGAATGGAATCATAATAATTAATCAGTCCATATATTTGTTATCTCCCCCCCACCCACCATATAGGATTTATCACTCTTTCGAGCGCGTGCAACCGTCGTTTGTACACGGAAATTTTTTTTTACACAAACCGTCACAAAACTTACAAATAAAAGTAAATAATAATATTTTAATATCGTTTATCATATTATAGTCACATAATGTAGCTAATAATATTAATATTTCATAATTTTTACTTGTAAATATATAAAAACACGACAAAATGAGACAAGTTCCGAAAATATACGAGGACAACGGTCAGACGCCCGGGGGGGGGGGGGTAAATTCTATACATTGCGCAATGTAGGGGAGAAGACAAACAAGCGTTCTAAAATTCGAAAGTGGGGAAGCCGCGGTCTTTCCGCTGGCACCCCCCGAATCGAAAGCCCTTGTAAATCATTAGAGGGTTGCAGCACAAACGAAAGCTGTTGTTGGTTTGAATCCAAAATTTGGAGTTGCAGGGGGCGGGTGCCAGAGAATTAGGGAAATGCATCTCTGATCATATCATCGGCAGCCTATCGTCGTTTGTTCTAATCGTTATCGCACAGGTATTATAATAATAATTGGGTTATTATTCGGGTTTACTCGCTCGCTCGACGTTATTTATTTCATATTTATGCATATTGTATATTATTATCATCATACGATAAAGTCATGTCATATAATATAATATTATGTATCCATACTTACGTGAATTATACACTCGTGGCCGTATGTAGATCGGGAATTATATATATCACATCGGCAGATCACCGATAATAATTATTAACAATATTTTACTCGTACATATTATACTTCATCAAATAATACGACCGTAACGCGTTACAATAGTTAATATTACGACCGTTATTATATAGGTACGTTACCCTGGCACCCCCATGTCAGGACTGTCTATAAAAACACGTATGTCATTAGTTAGTAACCAATTCGTGACTACACCTAACCTTAAATAACCTGCACAAATTCGGAATTCGCAACTTGATTTTCAATACATACCTACTGCAACATTATTGGTATAAATTATTTATAGCAATCCGCGTCAGTCTGGTTCGCCGATGCGCAACACATCTTTCGGTCGAATATTATATAGTTTACCGTTGGGCGAAGTGATCTGCAGATATGCGAGAAGCGGAAACACGAGAACGGCCGATGCAGATTATAATAATATATAGATCATCTAAATCATTATAATAGTATAATTATTGCCTTGTCGAGAAATCGCACTATACGAGTGACAGGCGAAATATTATTATTATTAACTTATGTGTAGAGCGAGACAACATATTCAGTTATGGTGAATAATTCATTATTCATTATATATCATAGTGTATTATAATTATTATTATTAATCGATTGACCAGTACCGAGGTTCAGATGAACAATAATAATAACAGATCATGAGACCAACTCTACTGCGGTGATGGATGTTTGCGAGTGAAATAGCGTCACTAAGCGCAGTTATATATGTCTAGGGCCTGTTACCCGAAGTGGGTTTCTGGATGCGTTTTTGTAATAGTTATAATGCATTTATTCATTTACGCTCTGACCTAGTGGCTAGTGCCGATCGCTCTGTGCATTATACTCGCTATAGGTACACCGAACGAGAGCAGACGACGATGATTGGCCGCCAGCCGCTCATCCACACCCGTCGCTAGTAGGTATATGCGGTTTTTCGACCAATTACCTATAGTACCATATGTACTATGACACTCCCCGGTCATTGAAATTTTGTCTGATATCCTGACAAGGGTTGCGGAGGGTTCAGTTTGTAGTTTGTCCCCCCCCCAAAAAAAAAAAACCGGCCGCTATTTGGAGGTGCCCGTTAAGACACTGTATTATTTATGTCAGTACACACGCAGAGCTAAATATTGAAAATTATAAGGAGTCACGTTTTGCATAAACGAATGATTAGGTATTGCAATAGCGTGACGATCGCCTTTAATTATTATTTATTATATTACGACACGCTGGGGTTTTGACCGTATTTTTTTGGGCGGCTAACTTTAAGACTTCAATGGCCATAGCGGACTCAGAGTCATCAACTGACTTTCCAGATTCTTGGTAACCGTTAGCTTTCGTCTGATGCCGATTTCGAAGTTCTGAGTCTAAAAATATGAAGTATGTAAGTATGTAATTACCCCCGACTTTCAGCAATTTTTTTTTCAGTATTTAGTACGTAATTCGTTTGAATTTGTTTGACCTAATTCGAAATATGTTAAAAAATAGTGGAAAGTCGTAGAGGCGGGGGCTGGGGAGACGTATGTGTGTCTGAATGAGTGGGCTACATATAAATTTGGCCCGAATTTATTTTTTTTTACCATCCGAATAGCAGCTAGAGGAAATTTCAGTGACTGAGATTGTCCGGTATTTAGAGGCTTAACTGTATTATTATCGTTACATTTTTCTACTATATTAATGAGCTCAAAGTTTTTCGACCGCTCTCGAATTTTCACGTTTAAATTATTATTTATTTATTTAAAAATTAGGGCAACCGCGATAATAATATAATATTATAAATTATTATAGTCTGGTGTTTTATTAAAACACAATATCGTGCATTCGTGCTTCCGCGACTCGCCGAGTTTATTTTTAATTATATTTAGTTTTTTTTCGTATATGTACATATAATATAATATATACCATTAACATTACATTATATTTATATAATAATATTAAACGCATTTAATGATATGCGCACGGGGGAAACAATATACGGTCGACGAAGGACACATCCGTTTTGTTGGCGAACAGTTTCCGGGGCGGCGTTATAATTTTAACCCGACGCGCAACTGATTGGATCGACGAAAACGGCCGAGCTATTTCCATCGGACGCGACAGACGTCGTCGTACGGTGCACATAATATATATATAATAATAATAATAATATTATATTATACAATATATTTTATAATATACTGTGTGTATATGTATATATTGTACAGCGTGCTCACGTAATTATCGCGGGGACATTATATATATAGTTATAAAGTGCGTAAAAAGAGGCCAACGCTCGTTTTTCATTTTAATTAATTACTTTGCGTCGGCATCGCCAAATGGGTTTATTATAAAATGTAAATGTTTTTTTAAAGGCGAAATTGTGTGTAATAATAATATTATGTGTGTTGTACGCGCCACAACCACCGCCGACACCATGGCACATAATATATCATATCGCAATAATATCGAAAACAAACACTCGGAAGTCGCCGCGGCGGCTGCTGTCCGTCCATCGGCTGTTGTACGATAATATATTCTAATATTATTATTATTATTATTATTGTAATAGGCGTACGACGATCTTATCCGACCGAAAACAATGTTATTAATGTTTATTTGGACATCATATTATTATTACTCGAGTCACAACTTGCAACGCGTGTGTACACACATTATAATAATAGGTAATAATATTGTGCGCTGCCGGTTATTACCTACATATACATATTATTATTATTATTGTTACATTTATTTTATGCGGTTCGTTCATTGTATGCGTCTTACGCAAGCGGCGAGCTCAGGTTCATTAATTTTATTTTTATTTTCTAGATCGAAATCGTGAAATTACATCAATAGTTTTTTATTTTTTAAATTTGCATATACCTAAAAAAAACATAGTTCTAATTTTATTTTTGTATATGCAAATGTGACCATTTATCCACTTACCGATCTAAATGCATGTTTAAAATGGCAATTATGATATTAACAAAACTATGGCAATACAATATAATATAACATACTGTAAAGAAAAAAAAAACGTTTAAAACCGTGTACAAAATGAAATTTCTCCTTGTGTTCGAGCTCGGTTTAATACGTTATAGGAATAATATGTATTATTTAAATATTGTTGTGTAGAAATAAAAACACGAATAGAGTAAACATCATATTATTGTGTTGTATGAAAGACAGCATATTTATGCACGTTATGCGCATGTGAATAAATTATTATATCATAATCGTTATAAACGATATACGAGGAGCGCACAGTGTCTTGAAGTATACAAAGCAAATAAAAATCCCTATATATGGATATAGAAAGTGCGGTTATACTTGGTATAAAAATTAATGTACCTGTACCGCGAATCAAACGAGTACCTATACTTGTATACGTTTGATGAAGCCAATAGGATCCGCCGATTTAAGTTCTTAATCGTTTTATTTATATAATTTATAGGTACAGGTAAACATCGTAACCGAGTAAATGGTACCTGATGGATCGACACGTAGTTGAATGGTATAAATGTATTTAGGTAATATATATCGCTATTGAGTCGACATCGTCGAAATTCGCGTGGAAACTTTCTAACCGAGTCGTAGAAAAACTTAATATATTGCTACAAAACTGCAAAGATATATGTAGATGGGGTCCCAAATTACGCGCGGGTTACCCGCTGGTTACCCACTGCAGTTTATATTACGAACATGTTTCGGGCGAACACGAATCGAAATAATCGACTACGGAATCGGTTTTTTTTTTTTGGGGGGGGGAGTACAATCGAACACACGCGACGTCGATCTATACGTGTGAGTACAGAATTTTACGAAAAAAAAAAAGAAAAAACCTGACTATGACGTCTCATATAGGTACACGATCATAATATTATTATTGATCCCCATCGAGTGGTCGACAAACGACCCCAAAGCCATCAAATACAGAGAGAGTCAGAGATATATAGTGTATAGTAATAGGCCTTTACAGTGATGTATAGTGTAGAATATTGTCGTACATTTATTTTCGTTTTTTTTTCTTTTTTTTGCGACCGCCAGATTTTCCACACACTTTATACGTACATGTATACATAATATGTATTGTACGCGTGTTTTAACGATCACACGACAAGACCCTTTCTCTTCACACAATATTCTTGGGACGATTTGACCGTGACGTCGTTTTTACGAGCACAATACTCTCCCACGCGTATACGCGCGACATGATTCGACCTTTTTATTTTTATATATTTTTTTTATTCCCCGCCTCCCTCCATACCGCCCCCTCAGCCGCCGTCCACGGTCAGTCCGACGACGTTGTGTTTTCCACGCGGCTCTGGGGATTTTCACTCCCCACAAAGAAACGGAAATAATTTATAACACCACGTATATCGTATAAAGGAAGAGTTGACAAGCCCGAAGAATGGATTCTTCACGTGGTCGTCGTCGCAGCCGCCGCCGTAGTTAACCGACGGAATGCCCAAGTGGCCCGGGAGAGTTTCGGCTGATGAATACTGATGGCCTAATTAAAATGACGGGACGAAAATGTTTTGGAGATTATTTTTATTTTTTTTTACTATTTTCACCGTCAGTTATCACGCGCGTGCACAAACAGATTCACGTCGATCCGATTCGCGTCTATATAATATAAGCTGCAGGTGACTACAGGATAGTGCCATTAGCATCGTTTGACCTTCCCGCTCTTAAGGCCGATCGATTGTCAAAGGTCCTACGAGTAAAAACAATAAACGACCGATTTTACTATACTGATGTCGGCTTTTTTCTTTGCGATAGTCGACGAGAACTTAGGGTTATGATAATATTATACCGAAATTATGTCTGACCTCCAAATTCTGTTCAAGCCATCGATTTTAGCATGTGTAACTAGAAAAAAAAGGTAAGTGTACTCCAAGAAGCGATTTTAGCATTTCGCAAGCCCATAATTTTGACGTACGACGTAAAACAGGCAGTTATGTTGTAGCTTTTCTGTGTTCTTATATTGAGTATATAAATATATAAAAAAATAATAATATAGTAGGTACTCGATCGAAGTTTTTTGTCTTATATGTTTTAAGCTATTTCAATATTTAATACACACGCTAAATGGAAATGTATATGAATTATCTATAACTGAAAATAGAACTTTTTTATATTCGCGATAATTTCAAACAGGAAATTAGATCAAAAGTACCTACAGAACTGAGAACAACAACAGTGACTTCATAAGATAATATATTACTTATATTTTTTATAATTTCATATGATTGCTAACTAAACTGTGTGCGATTCTTTAAACGGTTAATAATCAAATATACACATAGGTATATAACAAGGATGGAGAAATCTAATTTACTTAAGTATAGATTATTCAGTAACCTCACTGAATTACCTTGGGTTTCAGTGCTATTTGAACTATATAATAAATTACAACCGCAGTCAAATACAGAAAATACAGCGTACAAATAAGCTATGTGTTTAAAATGTATTATTACACATAAAGAATAATAAACTGTTTTAAGTATGTTGTTTTAAGGGGATTGCAAACGGACAATTATTTCAAACAAGGTGTACCAATCTTTGGTCAATCACAATGGCCCTGATAAGGTTAAACGAGACTTCTGAAAACTGATTATATTATGTCTACTTGAGATCGAACTTTTTGTTGTTCCTAAGCTCCTAAACATTTTGTTTGAATATTTGAAATGTATACAATTTAAATCTTAAAATGTATCCCGATCAAGTAGACATGCAATCGATTTGCAATCCCTTTAAAAGACAAAAACATAGTATGAGTACAATAGGTGCATATTATTATACAGTCAACCTAAACTTCTCGACGCAGAACTTTTTTACTAGACACGTCACGTCTTTTTTATTTTTATGGTTATAAAATGGGTTTTTCTTAACGATCAATTATCTTCGACAATATACATATATTATTACTATATTTACTACATATTACGGTGCGATTTCATAGTTTTTTTCCGTTTACGTAGACATATTATTATAACGTAACCTTTGAAGATATACGTTCAAAGAACTCGCCGAAAGCGATTGAAGTTCGAGACGGTTGGGGTTCTTTCGGGTCCAATCACGATCAAAAGGCGCGTAAAAAATTTTTGGAGTTGAACGGGATTGGATTTCGTAATGGTGCGCTAACTTTATTCTATCGCCGTACACGTTTTTATGTTCACGTCGTCTTCTCTGGCGTACAGACTCGGCGGTGTAAGCGATGTGTCGTGGGTCTGCCAGGAGTTTGTCGAATTATCATAATATTATTGTTTCCGCGATGACTCATTCGGATTTCGAACATATTACGGAGGAAGACAATGAAACGTACGGTTTAAACCGTTTCAACGAATAAAATATAACATAATAAATTCGGTTTGAACCCGTTAACGCGGAGGAATTAATCACCGTGATAATAATGTGGGATTTTCGTGACAGCTGCTACAGTATACATATTATGACGTCGCGATGGTTTCTTATTTTTTTCCGGACGCGATATCGTTGCGCACACGACGGTCGTACACTTACTGTAAACTCGGTGTTGCTCATATATATCGTCTTATCATAAGACTGTGCATTACTCACCCCCGAGACGTATGTTGCGAAGGTGGTGCCTACACTGCTCCTATCGGAATGACGGTACGTATGGCCTGCAGTTCGGCAAGGGGGAGAGCGTATGTGTTTTATAATTTTGTCTTTCACGGCCGGATGGAAAAAATTAAAAATTATGTGCCCGTAGTATATAATAATATCATAACCTGTTTGAATTCGGTCCGAGCTGCGCGCACACGTTATACGGTGTCCCCGGGCTATAACCACCATTATCAGTATGTATATATAATCACTATCGGAATGAAATATTATGTTATTTTGTTTTATTTTATTAAAGGATATAATAAAAATAAAAATTACTTTTCGAGATTAAGTTAACCAAGTGTTTATTGGCTTTTCGTTATATACACACACGGGGCGCGTGTGTAAACACACAATTGGTGAGGACATAATTCATGTAACATTATCCCGGAGTAGTATTTAATTATACTTGTACCACGTTGTTATTAAGCGCTATTTAAAACCTAAATCATTATAGTATTTTTTTTTTTTTTTTAGATACACAATAATAATATCCGTACATTTCAATACGTTATTTATAACTGAAATGAAATTACATAGGTACCTACTTTGTACAGCTTTAATACGTATAGCGATTGTCCTGATAAGCATAAGTCGAGATAAAACAAATAATGAATAGGTGCACACACAGTTTCAATGCGGTCAACATCGACGGAACTGGTAATTAAAAATGATAATTAATGTTTTACTCATTGAACGATATACCTACGAGGTTTTAATGAATCTGCGGGTCAGCGAGTATATAGGTATATAATATTATAATTTTTTGTTGATTAGAGTTACAACTTACCGTTTTTATATAACATAGGCGCTTGCAACACGAAACGGATTCGGTAAATATGTTTCGATTTTGTAAGCCCAATAATTATACAAACGTGTAATATATGATGGATCGAGTACAAGCGGTGGGCATTTACGTGCTTTTGAATACCTATTTCAAATTACTTTATGTCATTCATATCCGTATCACAGCTATGACTGACGACATAACGTCAATATATGAGTAGGTGAGTAGGGATATATATTTATATGAATAATACCTGACAATGAGGTATATTTTTCTGGAGTATATTTAAAATTAAAAAAAAAACACGCACACTATCAATTTCGTTTGCTATATATTATTATGGTAATGAGTCGGTTTCAGTCAATTTTCATTCAAATCCACGACAGTCGAAAACAAATTTTTGAAATTGTGCTCGCAGTTGTAGGTATATCTCCGTAAACAGCAGAAGACTGTCCGTAATTCGGATCTCATTACAAAAACCAGTTTACCGGCTTTAAGTATAAAAATAATAGTTCGTATTTAACCGTTAATAATTAATTTCGTCCGGACCATCATCTGATAATGCGACCGGCGACGAGTAAACTCAAAACTGATCTGTTGCGGGCTCCGGTGCACGTGATATTATTTTAATAATAATTCTATACCGTGGTACAGACGGGTGCCCGCTCGCCATATTACTGGTTAAATAATGTTATGTTATAGTCACCTACGTGAGGAACCGATAAAAAATTTAATATGGGTACGTCGATTTTTTTCGCGGTTCGGAGATCGGACACAATATCGTAACGATGGCGATGATACGATAATTATACGTGCGCGTTGCCATATCATATAATAAAGATAAACATATTTAAACACCCGGTTTGATGGGCCGCGATATCCGAAATGGCATCCATAGAAACTAGGAAAAAAAATAAAGAAATATTGTCTTGTAGATAATATTATGTACCTTAAAATATACAGTTATACCCGTATAATATCATACAACCGCCATCGATTATCGGTACACACACGAAACGTCATGGCGTGTATTATTATGATATACTTTTACATTTACCTATATAGTAATATAATAAATCATTGTTATTACTATCGTCGTAAATAATATTCTGTAGACCTATGCGCCGCAGCATCAGTGCATTACGCGTTAAAGTCTATTATTTTATCGTTACGCGGATCCGGTCCGGATGTCGTCGACAACTGACGAGACGCAATAGGTGTATATAGGCGTAATAGGTATGTCGTTCCTGTCGCGCGGCGGCGTCCTGCAGCTCGTCGCGGTCCCCTCGCGGTCTCCTTAACCGTGGTCGCGGTCCACGGTAATCACAAAATCATCGGGTTGTTCCGGCGGCCGGGTTTTACTCGACGCAAATGAGCCGCGGCCGCGGGGGGAGGATGAGATATTATTAAATTTCGTTACCGCGTCCCGAGCCAACCTATATAATATACGTACACGATGATGTACGACACGCACTCTCGCACGCACTCGCGTCGAGATAACTCTTTCACGTTATATACGTATTGTATATGAACACGGACACACACAGAAATACGTGCGTTTTTTTTAAAAAGTCATGTTTCCGGGACATTACTTACCGCGCACGAACCCGACTGTGATATGTATGTATATATATAAAATATATGAACGCACCCGACGCACGTCTATATAATGATATAATAACGTGTGTACATATACTGCACCGAGGAGGGACTCCGGAGACGACGACGACGACGACGACGTTTAAATAGCAGTTGCGACGGTTTAGTGTAATGAAATAAATCTGTGGCCAGAGACATGGGAAAAAAAAAAATTATACATATACCTACAGCAGCTATATACATCGTGCTCGGAAGAAACGCTCGCTGTATGCATATAGTACCGCTGAAGCAGCTATAATATTTTTATTATATAACTATTATGGTCACTGCGCCGTTTTAAAATATTATTATTATTACATGTAGGTACGCGCGGGAGAGTTGAAAATATCGCTGTTATTATTATTATCATCATCTCCGTCGTCGTCGTCGTCGTCGACCATATTATGGGTACGTGTGCGCGGGGCGAAAGCACGACGACGACGCCAAACGGTTATAAATCTCGAGAAATCGGACGTGACGATAAAAATCTGCACCGGTTCACGTCGGGAAAATATTAACGTGCTCGGTATACTGCAGCCCATAATATAATATGTATAACAGGTAGACATGTATAGAACTGTTATACATATTATTATTATTATTATTTTGTTGGGCGTATTACCCGACAACGAGCCATGTCGCGTGTTTTTCGTCAACAGAACATAATATTATAATATTGCCACGCGAGTCATGATGGACGACGGAGGACCTCTTCTTTTTTATCTCGGCCGATCGCGTTTGATTCCGTCGTCGCAGTCGTCTGCAGGACAACGCGCACGCGGTATGATATTCCATTGCGGGTACCTACGCTCACCGAAGGTTTCCTCCTCCTCGTTTTCTAATAACTATGATGTACGATTATTGTGACGCACATACATAAAAATAATATAATATGTATATCACGAGCGACGAGAAAGAGTATTAGTTCCTCAAAAGGACAGTACCTATATGATGGTCGCAGTTAACATAACACGCACCGTTTTATGTACATAGGTACTTCGCACAATACTATGTTTTATATTATAATATTATATCGTGTAAAATATACGCTCGTACGATATACGCCCGTACCATAGCAATGAGCTTAGTCCGCGCGAGTCTATAATAATAATAATATGACGTACCGCACATGTACCTATATACGTATAAAAATATGAGAACGTATTTAGTTGCACGATAGTAACATTATTATTACAATGTTCTCCGGGGACAGTAAATAATAATAATAATAATAATAATAATATGTTTAAGTGTATGTATACGCGATATAGAGTCGTTCGCGAACCGCACACGCTCGTAAAGACGGTCGGAAAACGAAAAACGAAAAAAAAAATAAAAAAATCGCGTGGTACAATATCCGGTCGTCGTGCCTACGTGTAACGACGTGTATGTAGGTACACTGCTCAACTGCTGTGTTTTATAGGTACATAATATAATGATATTATGACGATACTCGCCACGAAATGACGATTTTTCTCACGATGACTTCTCGAACGAGCCGAATATCGCGCAACCGTGGTTTTTTCCTCCCCCCCGTTTTCGGACCGCACACGGTATTTTACAATATTATTATTTTACCACGCGATTCCTGCAGCAGCTGCACCTCGTCTCGGTCGGCCCCGAACGAGTTTAAAATATATAATAATGGCGGTGGCGTAATGCACGTTTACTGCACGGTTAGAGGTAAGTACACTGCAGCGGGCGTGCACCGTAGCACTTCTATACATAATATCGGGTAAATTAATATATTATTATTATAATAATATGTAAATGGGCTGGTGCAGAATTCTTCTCCACAACACAGCAGCTTTTCACACCACTGATCCAATAAAAGTTCATAGGTATAGTATCCACTCGTAATAATGCGATTTCCCTAAACCATATTATATTTTTAATTATTACATATCAATATATCACGCGGTATTTGTGTTTTTAATATAATATGATTTCCACCGAAGAGATTTAACCTAATAATATGTTGTTATGTCATTTTGCGTTTATATGATTACTTTTTCAGTTTGATATATAACATGCATATGACACTATCGAGAATATGGGTAGGTGAAAATTCTTTTGACAATAAGTCTGTTTTTAGTGAATGGTTGGAGAGAGACAGAGGAACTCATCTGTAGACTAGGTTTGGGCGAATGAGCTAAATCCTTAGCACAACTGATTTTTTTCAGTTTAAGTTCTAATACTCCGATTTTGTCGTATACACCTGAACGGTAAGCAATAGATACATTTGAAAACTAAAAATGTCTATGGGACCGAAAAATTCAAATCAGAAAATATATAAAAACGCGACTCAATCGAATACACGTATATTATTACCTATATATGTTTTTTACGCGTGGTATGCGAATACGATTTTGTCAACCTGCCAATTGGTAATAATAAGTATCGTCTTGAAATAATATTTAAATTATATCCGATGACAGATACCACCGTTGTGATACTGTGTAAAGGTTGTGTGACGGATAGATACTTAGAACATTTCCGGTAGTAGTATTTGAAAATACCTACTTAGACTTTTTTATTCCATCTGAGGATTATCCTGTGGCCAAACAAACATATTATTTTCAAATTCAAACTAATGATGATAGCTGCCTTTAATAATTGACATAAAATATAATATGTAATATGTAGTCAAGTTCTTACATATAATAAATACTTAAAGAAGTCAATTTTTACGAATTAAAAAATGTTGATGAAGTCACATTAACTACCTGAGTCTGGGCGTCATCACAGGATTTCGAGAGGTATCAATTATTGCTACCCCAACTGTCTTATTATTTTATCTACCAATTGGCTCCCAGGCTTCATTAGACCACACACGATTGAATTGAAGATTTTATATTCAATATGCTTGCTACGGTTACCCCATGATTTTACTCCCCTGACACCCCTGTAACCTAGGTGAGTTTTACCTACTTTTATTTATAAATCATCATAGCTAAATATAAACATTCTCTCGGGGAAGAATTATCGCCATCCGTAGTACTTCCTCCGGCCCTCGATATTGCTGGGTGAAAAAAAAAGGTATATACAGTCTAAAGCTGTTTTATTGCAAATTACCCAAAAGTATAATGTTTGTCTTGTTTCTACGACGTTTATAAAATTCTATTGTCAAACGGTCAAACGATGTTTTACTTTAACGCATCTTTGTGATGTATGTTTTATGTTTAATATTTTACGTCATTTTTCCGAATAATTATATTTATGGCTAACACTCTGATAAGCGGTGCCCATATACAAGTTATTAACAACAAATAATTACTTAGAAATGTCCAACTAAATAAAATTAGACATAAGGTTAGTATATGTTTTTTATGACTTTACCGGAGCCGGACCCGACGATCCGTGTTCGCAACGTTAGTATAGTCACAAATCACAGTAGAATAATTCGCGTACGATTCTCTACTTATGTGTTGTGTGTAGATTATATATTATAATACGACATAAATATTAGTATTTAGTAATAATCGTATTAACCTGTTGACTGCTTACAAATTATGTCTACGAAGTACTGCGAAGTAAGTTCGTACAATATAATCTACCAACTATACATTTTATCACCAAATATTATAAGAGCACGAGGTATTATAATATTATATAAGGATAGTGTTCACCGATCGCTGCTTTTAGTCCTGACAATTAACTTAAAAATGTGAATTCGCCGAATAATTTATTTAAATGACTCATACAACGTCAAGATAATAAATACTTGTAATTTATAATCATAGTTATGATTTATAAAGGACAAAGTAGGTAAGTATTCTAAAATACAACTGCAGACAATTTTAGTTCATATTTTTGAACAATCGACAACTCATACGTTTTAAAAAGGAATTTGTGTCGATTTTGATGTATATTTGAAGTTGATCGTTTTTATTCAAGTATTTAATTTACTTGAATTAAACGTTTATATTTCAGTCAATTATTTTACTATTATATTGTAGGTATCTATTGAGTTATAACTTATATTTTAGTGGTGTTCTAAAATAACGAAATTTCTATTATGTTAATACGTAACTCATTGAAAAGCTTAAGTAAGAAAAACCGACTTTAAGGTACATTCAATGATCACGAACTTTCCGTGCTTGTCGACTCTTTGGTTTTTTTTAATCCGACTACACTCTGTAGTAACTAATGAGGTAATCGAGAGGCGGCCGCCTCTGAACTTTTTGAGGGCTGGTGGATAATGATGGGTGCCAAATGGGTAATAGTTTAGTATTAGTAAGTATTTTAGTATTTATTACGACTACAGATAGTTAAAAATATAATAAGTGGATATATTGATCAGGTTTGGAGTGGATGGAATAAGCCAGTCACCACGTACTTGTTCCAACCACACTGTACCTACTTTTAAAATTTACCATTATCATTTGTATGATACCTATTCTATAATTTCAATTTAATATAGGTAATACTAATTTTGTTCACCATTACCACTTAGATCCAACCATATAAGCGATGGGTCATTGTTGTCTTTATGAAACCAATGACTACAGTGTAGTACCTGTTAATTGGCTAATATCACCAACACTGTGGGAAGTAACGTTATTAAATGTTACACAAGTTCAGTATTGTCGATGGCCTCCACATAATGTAACCAGTGTTGAACTATTGGAAGCTGATGATCCTGATAATTTATGGAATATATTCAAAATTAAAATTGTGTATGACAAAATATATGGTAGGTAATAATAGCGAGTTTATTTAAATATTTAAACTTTTATTGGGTTTGCTTGATAATTAAAATAATCGAAATTAACTACCTGAAATGTCTAAACCGCGGTAAAGTTCAAAATGTTATTGTATTAATTTACATAGCAAATTTCAAAGATGCACAGCATAAGCGAATTGAAATAGAAAGCTCTGCTACAAAAGTTGAATCTGAAGTACAACAAAAATTTAACAAAAAACGTCAAAAAAGTTCCTCTGAAGATAACAGTGATTATGAAGGTACTAACTAAAAGTACTTCTCATTATTTTTAAACTTTTATTATTTCTTTAAATATTATGGAATATTAATCGGTTCTTTAATTTAAAATTTAGATAATTGTTTATCAATAACACCTATCAGCAAAAAAATGATTAAAAAAGTACCTAGTCAAAGTAAGAAAACAGTTAGTTTTTCCGAATTACCGGTGACGTCGTACGATCTAGAACTATCGTCTGTTGCACCACCGGCATTAAAAGTACAAACGAACAGTACTGCCACTGCAGTAGCAAATGTATCCAACAGTAACACGCAAACAGTAATATAATATAGTCAACTAATAATTAATGATCACAATTGATAATCAAAAAAACAAATGTTTGATAAAATAAAAAAAATTTAAGTATTAACTTAAACTGAACTATAGTAAAAAAAATGTTATAAAATTAAAACTAATAAAATGTTAAAATAAAAACTAATAGTTTAACTTAATATCGCATGAGGTGAATAGAATTTAATTGATAGTAGGCTACACTTCCAATTGAAAATATTAATGTAATGCTGTTATAAAACTTATAAGAACCATAATAATTGATGTTTCTTGTAAGTTATAATACCTTATACTATATTGTACGGTTTAACCAGTGAGGTATACTTTAAAACTGTACGTATCGTATTTTATCCGATTCACTATTTATTGATGAACTTCTTTTGTAATTTGAATTCTGTAAAAAAATTGGTTGTACATATTATTTTATGATTAGATACAAGATGATTCGCCAAGCATGCTCACCCACTTTTTCTACGATAATACAGTTCATCAAAATTTGATTTTTTGAATTTTTAAATACATTTTAAGACCAAATTTACAAATTCTTGAGATTATTTTTACTAATTAAGGAGTGTCCTGCGGATATACAAACTTCCGTTTTTCAAATGAGAACATCCCTATAACATACAACTATAAATTAGTTAGGGTATCAAAATCAAAATTCATACGAGTAGTTTTGAAGTTAATTCAACTTTGTGTTCTAAGGATAAAAGGTCCATAGTAATGGGCTTATAATATATGGGGGCTATGGTGGTTTGAAAATTGTGGTCATTATAATCTATCAATATTAATAATTTGTAAAAATGGCCTATTGACAATAAATATTAGATCCAATGTTATGTATATTTTATATTTATATAAACCTATTTTTAAGGACTATTACCTTTTATACAAACATTTTAATAAATAATAACTAAGAAACTAATTTAAAATTTTGAATTAGGTACATCAACATTTCCAAAAAACTTATCTACTAAATAATGTACAGTAAAAAAGGGAGGTTCTAATTTGAAAAACAGAAGTTTGTATTACCACAGTCCTGTTAATTAGTTCAAATAAAATCGTTAATTATAATCTATGGTCTTTGCGTATATTTAAAAATTCCAAAAATCAGAACTTTAATAAATCCATTATTAAAGGGAAAAATAGAGGTCAACTTGTTTGGTATAACGTTCTACATTATATACTGGTAGTAAAAGTCAGTCAATCCTTGAAATATTAAACAATAATTAAGTGGAAAAAACTAACTTTAAGAAATAGTGAGTGGCTTTCAATTTTATTTAGAACCATTTACTATAATTATACAAAAGTTGAAATTTCGGAAACCAATTAAAAAAAATAATAACTTAAACTTTGCAATGTTCAATCAGTATATTGATTCCAATTTTCTATAATTATTTCCAAAAGAAATGGATTTTTATCAGTTATACCAGTTATTTTGGAATGTATAAGAATTCAAATCATGAGTACCTATATTGCAAAGGTATGTTTTTATAAATTTTTGGAGTTACAAAAAAAAATTATCAAAACACTCATTCCCCTAAAACCTCAATAAAAAAAAATATCAATAGTAATACATTTAAAATAATCTTCTATGTATAAAGTTAAACATAATATTCAAAAAAAAAAATTGATGATAACAATAATTCTTAGGCTATTTGAATGTTTACTTTTGAGTTTCAAAAGATAATTATTTTTAGTTTATTACACATAATATGAATATATCAGTTACCTAATGCAGTTCTTAGTATAATTTGCGCCGCAATAAAATAAACTTTAATTATATTGAATCTTATTGAGTCCAATACCGATCTGAGGGCTATTTTTTATTCTTATAAAATTGAATTGCCCATCTAATTGTTTTTATTTTAGATTTTCAGTGCGAAGAAAAAAGAAGATTTCTCTAATACGTCAAGATATGAAAGAACCCAATTCAACTACTATAATTCATCTGCTGATAACACTTTGAATCTTATCTTAGAAAATGATGTACCGAAAATTTCGGGTTTAACGGAAAAATTGCGTTTATTATTTATAAAATATAATGTTTCACATAATTATTATAATAGCTTGCTTCAGATATTGAAAGATCAAGGTTTAGACGTCCCTAAAGACATTAGGGCATTGATCAAAACTCCTAAACTCTATGATATTGTTGATATTTCTGGTGGATATTATGTACATTTAGGTCTAAAAAATATGTTGCCACCTATTTTAATTAAAAATAACGCACAAACATATATCAAGTCCCAAGTGTTAGAGCTAGGTATTAATATAGATTCACATCTTATATCAAAAAGTCCTAATTGTTATCTTTGGCCAGTATTAATTTCAATATTAAAATTTAAAGAGTTAAAGGAAAATGTTGTACCTATTGGTTTTTTCCACGGATTTCAAAAACCCCAAATCGTTGAACAATTATTAAATCCATTATTTATAGATTTTTTGGAGGTGTTAGATAACGGGCTAAATGTAAACGGGTTGTTTTTTACCATAAAAATTTCAAATATTTCCTGTGATTCCCCTGCAAAAGCATTGTTACTGAACGTCAGAGGTAATAATGAATACTATGGCTGTACTACGTGTACAGAGAAGGGCACATACTTCGAGCAACGTATAACATATCCCGGTTTAAATGCACCATTAAGAACTGACGATTCGTTCAGAAATAAAATAGATAGGAATTACCATAAAGGTGATAGTCCTTTAGTTCGGTTACCGATTAATATAACAAATACGGTTGTGTTAGATTACATGCACAATGTATGCTTAGGTGTGGTAAAACAACTAATTGAATTTTGGGTAAAAGGTGATAAAAAAGTCAAATTGGACAAAAATAAAAGGGATAATATAAATAACGAGTTGAACAATTTGAGAGCTTATGTACCATCTGAGATATGCCGTTTGCCCAGAGCGATAGATGAAATCGAATATTACAAAGCCACGGAACTACGCACTTTTTTATTGTATACTGGTCAAATTGTCCTAAAGGGTAACTTGAGAAGAAAGTTGTATTTTCATTTCCTATTGTTGGTTTACGCAATCAGAATTTTAATTTGTGCTGAAACCTGTTTTGAGTTAAATGAATTGGCAACTCAGCTTCTCAAAAAATTTGTTAACGATTATCTCAATTTATATGGTGCTCAATACATAACTTATAACGTACACAGTTTGATTCACTTACCAATATACGTTCTTAACCATGGCCCACTAAACAATTTTAGTTGTTTCCGTTACGACAATTTTATACAAGAGATTATAAAATCTATGAAGTCAATCAAATATCCTCTGCAAGAAATCTTAAACAGTATATTACAAAAACAACAAATGTATAAAAAATCTCTCCCTCAATTACATAATCAATACCCCGTCTTAAGTGACGAAATAAAACACAAGAATTCTTCACCATTTTTTAAAATTAATGATAAACTTTTTGAAAAAATTTCCTTGTCACTGACGAATACAGTTATTATAAATGTTCTCAATGAAAAAGATAGGTACATAATGCTTACTAATAATCATCTTGTTATGGTTCACCACATTGTTCAACCACAAAATAAGCCTTCCACTTTAATTGTAAAACGGTTCCTTAGCTATTCTGAACTTAGTACTACACCACTATCTTCTTTTGAAATTGGTGTATATATCGTTGACACTTTCAAAATGTCTGAATTGTATAGTATTAATTTATCTGCTGTAAAATATAAATGTTTCTTTATTCGACTATCGGGAAATTGGGCTTTGGTCTCATCAATGTGTCATTCAGAGACTTAGATTGAATTATTATTATTTTTATTTTAAGCGTTTACTCTTTTATTATCATCATTAAGTGTTATAAGTGCACGAGTACAATAATTATGTACCTAGATATGTTTCATTAATTTATGTTTTTATTCAATCATAATATTTAATTTTATAATAAACCTTCGTCGTTGGTTATTATTATATTATATTATATTATATGTTATATTATATTACATTACATTTAAAATAAATACCCTAAAAGTCATTGGTTTTTATTATATAATTTCATATTCGTGTTATTTATTGCTCAATACATTTTTTTTTTAACTGTATTAGTTCAACTAAATAAACCGGAATAAATACGAAATAAGTTTATTGTTTGTGAAAACAATCGATATTTAATTAGCGAATATTGATATTTATTGTGTACTCTATTGAATATATTAATTAATCTATAATACACACATATTATAAATATATTACATGTTTATTGTATAATAATACTGTACTTAAATATTTTTGTTGTAAAATACGCTCTGTCCAGCATGGAGCGCGCGGTGGCACGACGAAAATCTGTTCTTCTGCGCATCCTCGCGCGACATCCTTCCTTCACAGCGGAACCTGTCTCGTGGTGATGGGCAGATGAACCAATTTTCGTCGGGACAAAGCGTGTCAAATTTTGCCGGAAAGTATATAGGTAACGGTATAGTTGGAAACAACATAGTAATGTTTGTGTTAACACGTTGAGACATCTATTGAACATCGTTAGTCATATTATGTTCAGTGGCATACCACAGGGGCAACACAAGCAGTTGCCTCGGGGAGTTAAGTTAGGGCTTACATATTGTGTGTGATAGGGGTGCTGGTGATTGCCAAGTATCTGGTGAGCAAATTATGGTTAAAATGTAATTAATGTAAACGTTAAGGGTACAGCGTAATGAGAATAATTTGTACTATAAGGGCGAAAATATATCACACCTCCAGGCGCTTTAATGAGTAGCTACGTCACTGATTATGTGATTATGTTGAATTAACAATGTTTCATAGACAATACATTGTTTTAATGTGTATAAAACTTCATTGTTGTAGAGATTTTACAAAGATATGTTAAATAGGTGCCTTTTGAGTGAAATCGTTAAACTATACGAACACGGTCTCGTGGATGTTTTTCATACAACTATTATGTAGTACGTAATACTCTTTAGATTACTTAAAGTTCAATAACTTTTATTGAAAATCAGCACTCGTTCGAATTTTAATTTATAAGCATTAATTTCCCGTCTAGAAAATCACTAGCATCCTCTAATTTTTGCACTTATTCAGACTAAATACCTGGAAATCCTTCAAGAAGTCTAAAAAGGAGATGGTGACGCGACTAGCGACTCTCAATCATCACATAAAAATATAAATTAAAAAGTGCAAACAATATAAAAATTAAAAATCAAATATAAAGTGTAACCGCTGGGTTACTCATTTTTTCATGTAACTCGTGTCATATCATTATTTTATCTCCGTACATATTCTTGTTGTAAATAAAGCTAAATAATATATATATATCAACATTTTCAAAACACTGCAGTTGTCTCCTTAACGATATACAATAAAAAAAATGGGTGGTTCACACGGTTCGAAAGATTACATGTTTGCATCGCCACCGGACGTCCCTTAAATTCCATAAATAAATCTAAGCGTTTGAAAATACGGTCCTTGTGACGTGTATCTACTTAAAATTTAAAAAAAAAAAAAACTCAATTCAACGAATCCGCGATCGAACGATAAAAGGGGGTGAGCATGGTTCGGTGAATCATCCAGTATAATATTATATTAACGTCTGGCACGATTTAATTTAAATCACAATAAGAGCCGCGAGGCGTGCTGTTATATAGCGATGCCATTTCGCGGAGAGACCTTCGAATCCGAATCGGCGTGTACCTATATTACACGTCATGTTATTACGTACGACGGACGGACCGCGAAAACGTTAATCGACGGAGGCGTATAAGTACGAATCCCCCTCGGGATATTATCCTAATCGTGTACGGTTCATTGATGAACACTGTAAGTATATTTGGTATGCACTTGTAGGTATCCCTTTACAACCGTCGTGGCTTTACGAGAGGTTTGAAAAAGTCGTCGAGACGTCCACAACAATTATTACAAAACTCCATACCTATGATATGAAGTACGACGCCTATATATTATTTCGGGGTGGGTAACCGAATACAACATGTTTTCAAGTTATTCATACGTTATCGTCGTAACAAGACACAATGTGTTAGTTAACACGAAACAGCTTCAAGTAATACAAAACGATAAAATAGGTAAAATGAAATAGATGCGCACAAAATGCATTTTCCGTATAATATGTTTCGGTAGTTTTTCTCCGGAAATTTTTGAAAATTCCGGAAACGATAACGTCGCAGTCGTAACGCCTCCCCTGCAGGTTTACAAGGTGGACTTTCACTTATCATACGACTTAGAGACTTGTATATACCTCCAACTATGTACACAAAACTTAAATGTTTGCCCTCTGACCTCTCCTCACAGTCGTATGCGTTTATTATTTTTTTTACAGATTACCGGTTGTAATCTTTCGAACACTGCGGTGAATATTGTAGAATTCTACGTTACCTATAAATTCTACACGCAACATAATAAATTCGATTTCGTGTACGGACGCGTAAATAGTATATACATAATATGATCGAGGCAGGTAGATAGGTAGGTACCGGACAATATATTACCAATATATAACCATGATATTATACACGTTTTGTATTTACCGAGTGTATCGCCACCAGTTTTTCGATTGGATAAACGTTCGAATGCATATTATAACAAATGTGTGTGTACACCTATAGCACATATATTTTATTATACACCTCCTATATTGTGTGTCCGTACACAAAACGAGTAGAAATTATTATCGCATGCTGCAGTTAACGCAATAATTAATAAATCTATTCGTCCCAAATTTGTTGTATGTACCTATCTATAAATATATGCCCACAGCGCGTTGAAATTTATTATACAATTATTTTATTGCTCACTATATTTACCGTGTTTTAAAACACACTGCACATTATATAATAAACTGTGATGACCGGTAAAACGAAATAAATTAAAAACGATTAAACTTTATTGTCTCGACGGTAGGAAAAAAAAAGATGCGAACGAGTTGAAAATTATTGCATGTTCATTTCATAATAATTTTCCATAAGGATCGGAATAATATAAGTAATAGGAACCTATTAGAACACGTCTGGCTCGAGAACATCGTGGCACGTTTACAAATATTAGGTACATGTTATTCTTTTATAGTTTTATGAAATGATAAGTGACTTAAATAATATATGGAATAACAATAATAATAATAAAATATATTTCATTTGATTTCATAGATATGCGTACATAAATGATTAATATACAAATATGAATTTTAAATTATGATGTCTCCAAAAGCAAACTTTGTGGATGCGACACAGAGTTCTATAATTAAATATATTATATCAATTTTAACTAAACTTGTAAAAATATAAATATATACTATACAATGTATGAATAAGGCTAAGACATAAAAATTTCCATATTATTTTTTATCTATTAAATCTCAACAGATCCTAAGGTCCAAATACAATATAACATATTAGTACAGATATAACAGTAATTCAACTTTTAATAATAACAATAATGTTATATATTATGTATGACTGTATAATATGCATATACAACCAAAAAATATAAAACAAAATATAGCTAAATAATATTACTATAATGATAAATACATAGTATCCTATAAAAATCACTAACATAAAATTACAATAAAAATTTGACTTATGTACTGATATATTTGTTGTGACTATTAAAATTATTAAAATTACAAATGTTTGTACCATGTCAATTACACATTCCTGCAATGTTAAGGTTAAGTTAATTTTAACTTTATTAGAATATATATTATGTTTATTTTGGAGTATACAAATATATAAAATACAATACATATTAGTTATTACTTAACGTGTGGAATGAAAGACGGCAAAAACAATCAATTTTAGATCATTAAAATATGATTATAAATCGTAATGTTTTCTATTTTTTTTCTTTAGTTTTGTGAAAACGAGTTACGAATATAACTCATATCACATCTACACCACGTGTCGTACAGTTAAAATCGAACGACATATTATAATGATCATATGATCATGTTATAACACAAATTATATGTTTAAAAGGCGAGTTTGTTTACCAGTGTGCAGTACGACCATTGACGATTTATATGGACAGCACAGAGCCGGCGGACACGCACATTACCTATAGTTATATTAATAAAAATTGTTTTCCTATCGATATCAACGAGAGCGAAAATTACTACCCACAAACTGGGCGACTGTCTGCAGCAGACGTTTAATATGGCGGTCGTGCACCTATTGTCTTGCGCGATTAATCATTCGGCGTTATACGACGGTAATTTTATCGACAAAATATTATAATATATAACAATATTATCATTATTTTTTTGTACGTGGGGGCTGAACTGTATAATCGTGTACTCGCGACGTGCAATAAACGAGGTTGGACTGGGAGGGAGAAAAAAAAAAGCGAAACCATTAAAACGCGAAACAGACAAATACCGTGATATACCGAAAATCCCACCCCGAGGACGACGACGACGACGACGACTACGATAATAATAATTAATGATAAATAAACCGAAACGAGAACGGTTTTAACGGCCGTCTACATAAATAAAGACTTGATGGTCCGGTAGTGATAGCATACGTATATAACATACTACTGTTATGTGGTAGTTATGGTCGTATAGCGGTTGACGTTATATACAATTACGCAACGTTTTAATGTTAAGTTTGTGGTATATTATATATTATTATTATTATTACCGAGTCGCGAGACAATAAGCCACGCCGACGACCGGAAAAGTCAGTCGCCCCGCCGGTCGGCGTCCGCAGTAATAAACGCCGTCCGAATTCGGGTCAGCGAGGGTTTTATACATTTTTTTTTTGTTGTTTTTTATGATATTCTTGTGCCGACGACGTTTCGACTCGAATTCACTATAGCGCCGCAGGTATAATATAGCACGAGATAATAATATAATATACTTAGTACGCATTATTATAACGACGACGACTTCGCACGCGGATAAAAATCGACACGAAAACCGCGAGAAAATAATATTAAAATACCGGCGGGAAAATCGCGCGTCGAGACGGGTAGTGAGACGAATAAATTCGGAATCAGAACGATAAGATTTCCCATGTGCGCGAGGAGATGCGAAATGGGCGAATGCGACGATGGTTACATTATAATAAGGTTTTCTCATTCGATAAAAAGCCTCGACGGTACAAATTGGTGTCGCCGTTTTCCACTCCATCCGGCGACACATATTATACCTACCTACGACGTAATTCCAATATCACAAGAGTGCTGCTAGACGCAATATATTACAAACGTCGTGACGAGATTTGCGGTGGGTCCGTGAAGCCGGAGACGTCTGAGAAAATCGAACACTTCGATAATTAAATATCTGCGAGTGTTGGAAAAAAAGCGGTGGCGGCGTCGGGCGCACAGGGCCCCGCCAATATATATCATTAAACAAGACATCTATAAGGAGTTGTTGGATTTCGGTCATTTGTCGTTTGTGGTATTCGCCGTGTGTGTGTGTGAATAATGTTTGTGTATTATCCATATAAAGTATCAACTAGTCGTTTTGAAGGTTTACTGAAAACGAGTTCTACAAATATCAAAAGCTATATATTATAACGATAAATTAGCGTTAATGAAAGTTGCCCTCAATGATCCGAAACTTTGTTGTTCTGTCAAAAGGACCCCGGCTGTGTTGGAGTTGTATTCACTGAAAGTTCGAAAGATTTCTCAAAAAATTTTACGTTACCAATTTATTATATGGACGGTTAGTTTTTCACATTTGTTTTCGCATGACAGAGTTTCCTTATACACTATACACTTCTTTTTATTAAGATACGGTTTTTGGATAATTTTTTTCCGTAAGAATTGTGAAAATTGTGAAAAAATTGCCTATACCTAATTGCTTTCGAAATGGCACTGATTTTTAGCGTGCAACCCCGGAGCCAATAGAGTCTGCCCACGCTTATGCCGTCTCGCGTGTATTGAGTATTGAAATTTCAACGAAGTAACGAAGTGAAATAAAAGCTAAACTCGCAGTGTGCAAGTTATATTATCAGACGTACCACGTACGCCCTGAGGCTATTTTGGGAGATTTGAAGTGGATCTATCCTCCGCCGTGGAAAGCTCAAGTGAAGTAGGAGAAAATCGAACACTTCGATGATTAAATATCACTCGCGTGCTGGAAAAAAGCGACGGGCGTCGTCTCCCGTTAGCTGTGTCTCGCGTGTATTTATATTATTGGAATTGCAATATGTTTAATGGTGGTTACCTACCACGATTTAAGGTATTATTATACAGTGGTTTACTCAACATTGTTTCGGTCCCCAGAGTGATGTGCTGCACTGTTTATCTCCAAAAATCAGCTGTTCTGCTGGAAGAATCACAACTATCGCTCTCGATGTGCACAATTAAATGTGTATCGAAATACAAAAATATAGGTATTTGTATTATCATAAAAATATTATACCAACATTATAGTTATCACTTGGCGCTAAAAGGCCTTTTTACGAGCGATTAGATATGCAATCATTGCAGGGCATCAAAATAAATGCTCTCCGTCGAGTAATTATTTGTCTACCTATTATTTTAAATCTTGGGAGGTACCTGTGTGTAGAGGTCAAAACGTTCAATGTGGAGGGCTTCACAAGTTTTTGGGCACGATAAACGATGAGACTTGTTACGCATTTCTGCACAAACGGCCTGGTCAGAAGTTTAAATTTTGACGGCGTGGCATTGAAATGGACCTCATATGCATAGGTCTCCACGTTGGGAAAAATGCGTGAATGGACGTGACTACGACAAGGACAAAGTGACGCCCCCACGAAGTTAAAAAAATTAAACGGTATTATTATTATTATTATCATGTGCAGTGTGGTTTATACTCACGTGTCATGAGTTTGCTCGGCGAGACCCATTACGATATCGTTTACGCGTTGAAATTATTAGACGCCGCCGTATGCCTTGAGGATATTTCGTCGCGAAAATCGGGTATCGCGGCTATATATAGGTGCACGACATATACCCATAGGAAATATTATTATATACCTACCTACATGCTCACATTATTATTATTGTTGTTGTTATTATTATTAAATATTATATAGACTGCACCGTGGACGCGAATCAAATCGATCGGTCGTAGATACGCACAGACAGACGGCGTAAAATAATAACTAGGGCTCGGAAGTTGATGCATTTTGCATTTTTTTTTAATTTATGTAGTCATTAATCTATCAAGCTAAAAATCCGATTTAGATGGTCTACTAAAATAATCTGAAATTTTTATTTTGCATTTTTTTGCATTTTTTGCCTTTATTTCTCATTTATATCATTTTATCACGGTCCTACATTTTAAATCATTTTTTTTTCGACAAATACGTCATTTTTCTAAAATATAACGAAATTTTCTTTTACATACATTTAATGCTTCATTTTTTTCATTAAATGTGAAAATGTCATAAAAATAAAATATACCTAATATCTTATTTTAACTTTTAAATATAGCTTATTGTTGTTAGTGTTACGAAAATAACTAGGTACACTAAAATTACTGGCCGTGGTCGAGCTGTTTAACTCGCAATGTTTGAAATATGGTGTATTTATAGTTTATACTTTATAGACTATAGTATATTTATATTTATAGGGTATTATTGTAAACAATAAAATGATTATTTTTCAATAACAGCTAACACGTATTGTAGCCGCTATATTTTGTATGATATAATTTAGTATTCGACCATCTCGTGTAGCGTGTTGTTGACCGTTGTCCTGTCTTAAGAACTTTTCTATTAAAAAATGCCTAAAAACAAAACTTCGACTAGTGCTCGTTTACGTGCGTTTGTGTCTGAATTCGGAAGTGATATTTTTTCAACTGATGGATATATACTTTTTTGTAAGATATGTGACGTTAAGGTTGCCGCAGATAAAAAGTTCACTGTGGAACAACACGTGTCACGTCAAAAGCATATACATGGTATTGAGCGCAAAAATTTACAAACTGAAAAATCAAAAAATCAAAGTTTACTGACACAACCATCCAGAAAATGTACATTTAATTATGATTTGTGTCAAGCCCTATTATCGGCTAATATTCCGTTGAATAAATTATCCAACGACTGTTTTCGTAACTTTTTGGAAAAATATACAAGCAAGAGTATTCCCGTCGAATCGACATTGAGAAAATCGTATGTTGCCCAATGTTACGAAGAAACAATGAATAATATAAAAAAGTATTGTGAAAATCAAAAACTGTGGATATCTATTGACGAAACCACAGATGTGGAAGGCCGGTACATCGCGAATGTAATTATCGGTACGTTAGAAATTGGATGCTCAGGAAAAATATTTTTACTTCACACAGAAGCACTGGAAAAAGCTAATCATACCAGCATTGCTAAATTATTGGATAAAGCACTTCATCTTTTGTGGCCTCAAGGGATTAAATACGACAATATTTTGCTGTTTTTGAGCGATGCAGCGCCATATATGGTAAAGGCTGGTAAAGGCATAAAAATAATGTACTCTAAAATGGAACATGTCACCTGTTTAGCTCACGGACTACACAGGGTTGCAGAAGAAGTTCGTAAATGTTTTCCTAAAGTTGATCAATTAATATCCAACGTAAAAAAAATTTTTTTAAAGTGTCCTGCCCGTATTCAATTTTTTCGAGAAAAGGCACCGAATATTTCTTTACCGCCACAGCCTGTATTAACTAGATGGGGGACGTGGCTAAGTGCCGCAAATTATTATTGTGAACACTTTGAAACTTTAAAGGAAATAATACTTGGTTTAAATAGAGAAGACGCAACATCGATTGAGAAAGCTCAAGATCTCATGGACGATTTTGATTTGAAAAGTGACTTGATATACATTTACTCTAATTTTGGAACATTAAGTGATTCTATAACTCAGTTAGAAACATTTGGGCTTAGTCTTCAACACTCGATAAAAATTGTACAAGATGTAGAAAATAAAATTCAACAAGCAGAAAATAGAGTAGGACAAGATATAAAAAAAAAATTAAAATCCGTTTTGGATAAAAATACGGGCTTTAAAACAATGACAACAATTTCAAAAATTTTGAATGGTGAAAACGTGTTGAAACAAAACTTTCCAGACGACCTCAATAATTCCGATATTGCTCATTTTCAATTTGCACCAATTACATCAGTAGATGTAGAAAGAAGTTTCTCAAAATATAAGAATTTACTTTCGGACAATCGCAGGTCATTTACTATAGAAAATATCAAACATGCACTTATTGTTCAATGTAATAAATTTGATTAGGTTTTTTAATTAGGATCATTTTTATATTTTGTTTTAAATATTTTCGTAGGGTATTTATGGTTTATATTTAAATAACAATTTTTAACAAGATGTTAAATAAAAGGTTTTTTTTTCTTAAAAATATAAAATATAAAATAAGTCATTTTTTTGCATTTTTTAGTTTATTAAGTCATTTTATATCATAATTTGACAATTGTTGGGTCATTTTTTGCAGTCATTTTCCATCATTTTTAGGTCATTTATTCATATTTTTTTAGGTCATTTTTTAAGGTTCTTTAGGTCATCAACTTCCGAGCCCTAATAATAACATATTATATAAAATCGAATCAAACCAAACTCGGCCGTTACAGAGTCGTGTATACATTATTATACTTAGGTGCCCATTTACGATATTACATAATATATATTTTATACGTATATGCGATCGTTTTGTTTGCCCGGCAGTTTGTATAATATATACGCTCATGTTTGACGACGACCACACATAGGTTCGTCGAACATAATAGTATATAGTTTTATAATATGCTATTGCTATATTATTTTCACTGCACGTGTATAATATACGATGCACCGGCGCGTCATGTCATAACGTATGATAACATACAGAGTGATTCACCTAGCACGCACACCCCCATTTAGATGCATTTGTTCAAAATCTCATTTTGGATTTTTTCAGGTTACTCGTAGACCATGTTTCAAAATGGTTGACATTTTTGCTGTATCCGTCATAACAGGATTGTCCTGTGCGGATACAAAGTTCTGTTTTTCAAACGAGAACTCACCTCCGGTACCGTAAATATTGTTTAGCAGAAAATAATTTTTCTCAACATTTCAACGTTCCTATCAAAATCAAAATTTGTGAACGATTAGTTTTTGAGTTATTGGATTTCGTGTACAAAAGTCAACAGGTTCGTGATAATGAGTTTGGAAGATATCGGGGCTATGGTGATAGTAATAATAATATATTTTTAATAATTATCATTAATCTATGCATCAACATATCACTGTGTAAAAATGGTGCAAGTATAATATTACAATAAACACTATCGATCCAATATGTCACATATAATATCTAATTTTATTTTTTAAGGTTACCATTTAAAATTTCAAAAATCATAAATCGAACGAATTCGAAAGTAATAAATGATTATTAACAATGGTGGCGAGCATGGTTTTAGCAGGCGAATCACTCTGTACAGTATATATATATGGATGACTATATTATTATAATGACGTGTAGCTATATAAAGTATATTATGTGTATTGTACATAATATTATATTATATTTATATAATATTATATATCTATATATCATGCATGTGGCGCGCTGTAAAAACGGATTCGACGAGCTCAAGTGGTTTCGAAAACACTTGTTGGAAATAGAAATGACGAAAAAACAAAAAAACATCATTCAAAATATATATATATTTTAATATATTATTATTATTACTATTACACTTAATACAAAACCCGAAATCATAAATAAAACGTATGATAAATATATATATGTATACAAGCGTAGCCGGTGGTAATCGTGAAATACGACCGTGAGCGGGTTTTCGACGGGGGTTATAATATCGTCGGCGGGACGAGTTCTCCGCAAGGGGATCCGATCTCGGAGGTTAAACGACCGTTAATATATATATAGCGCCCGATCATAAAATCGTCATAATATACACATCGCATATTATGAATATATATATATATATATATGTGTGTAGGAGAGGACCTAAACGGCACTCTTCGCCCCGTGCGTACAGGAATTAACAGCCAAGAATCGAGTGTTTCCGGACCGAGTGAGTCCTCTCCGGATTAATCGCCCGCCGCCGCCGTCGTATAAATTATCGTTAGCGCCCGAAAATGCCGCTGCACCGCCCGCGGTCCCGACGAATTTTTAAGAGGGCTTTACATCATATCGTTGTTGTTGTTGTTATTATCATCGTGCTTTTAAAAGGCCGATTTTATTCGTTTTAAAATTTATGCGTGTTATACAGGGTGTTTCACCGACCGTGCTCACCCCTTTTTATCGTCGATGATGCGATTAAACGAAATCTGATTTTAGGATTTTTTTTTCGAATATATATTATTATTATTATGCTTATAAAGAGCGTATTTTCAAATTCTTCAGACAAGGAGTGTCCCGGGGAGATGCGACCGGCTTCCGTTTTCAAATGCAAACGCCCCGCCGTTTCTACTGTAAATTATTTAGCAGATAATTTTTTTTGCAAACGTCAAACCTTATTATATCTAAATCAAAATTCGAACGAGTGGTTTTTACGGGTCATTTGCGGCGAGTGCTAAGAATAAAAAGTCCACGAGAATGGGTTCAGGATGTATGGGGGCTATGTGTGGATTTGAAAATGTTTGCAAGCGAACGTGATGCTCGGTGAATCACCCTGTACATAAAATATTTTATATATGTGGAATAAAATAAAAAGCCTTCGAATAAAAGCCACTCCGACAACCATGGGCCGCGAGCTGTGCAGCGGAAATACTGTAATAATATAATAATGACATAATGTATATACATTATACCGAATATAATATAATGGTAAATTGTATACTGCAGCGCTGTACACACCATAAGTGCAAAACGGTTTGGATTTTTTTGTTTTTTTTTTTTTTTGTTTTACAGAGCTGTGGTCGGTGTGCGAGACCAAGACAAAATTCTACGCCGAAATATTTTACGACGATTTTTCGTATTTTTACGCTGCAGTATTTATGATTAGGTACGAGTTTTTACGGCTGTGAAATTATATACTCGCTTTCGTATAATATCTATGCGAGTGGTATGTGATATTGATGTAGGTGGGTACCTATATCTATCATCTTTTTTTTTTTTTAATATATTATTATGCTCATCAGCTCTATATTATGATGCCGCCGGTACTTTATGGTTGCGCCCACAATGATAATATTATATTGCAAGGCGTATAACGTCATTACCACCGCATATGGTATACGGCATGGTGAATTAGCGACGAGTTACCTACCGCGTTTATGACAAAATTATTTTGCAGTATCCGATAAAGATTTCAATTTAGACGTTTCTCTTCAGAACGGATGAAACTATATAGATAGATAGGTATAACTGGATGCTTAATATTATACACATAATTTCTAATGAAAAATAAACGAATACAGTCAGGCGGGTAATTCACGTTATTTGTCGTATAACCAAACGATTGAAAAAGAAGATGACAAATGCTAAATCAAATCACGAACAGGAAAAAAAGCGCACAGATGTTTGATCGGACTAGGTTAAGAAGACCGGTCAAAAAGTTAGAGGTGTCCTAGGATAATACAATAATAGAAAATTCTAGGAACCGGTATAAAAAGTTCGAGGTATCGACAATATTTTGGAGTTAAAAAAGTCTGAGTTGACCCCTGCAAGTTCGACAGTACGATTACTGAAGATTTTGGAAATCTGAAGGTTTAAAACGAAGGTTTTACAAAAGAAACGATTTTGCGAAGTCGTTTCGCAAATGGGTCGCAAGACACGTCAAAATTACATTATTACGTTTACGCATATTAAACAGTGCTCGGGTAGACGAAAGAAGAACAACCCTATAATGGAAAAACAACAAATCGTGGCACATGTTTTTCCGAGCATAATGTGTGGCGCAGTTATAATAGTTTATATTATATTTTATTATAACTTATACCCCGGGGCGCGCGTACGCAGTTTAAGGATTTAATCCTAACTTCCGGCAAGCTCTATCCTTTATAGTTACGCGTGGAATTTAATTTAAGTAGATACACCTATTGAAGTTCGTACAAACACTTGCCTTGCGCGCTTCTCAGTTCCAAGACGTTTGTTATTAGAGCGTTGTTTCGTTGAGATTATAATATTATATAAAGTCGGCCAAACAGGGCGCGAAGTTTGGGTAAAACCCTTTGTCGGTTACCCTAGGACAGAAACGTAATATAACAATATATACCTACAATTCAACGAATTCACATTACGTTAAATGGTATAATATTACATAGAATATCCCGCGTGAGACTTAACCTAAGTCGGTTACGAGCCGGACATAATATTGTGACGATTAATTTGTATAAAACCACGCGATTGATTTGTACTCGTATTATTTTGCGACCGGCCAATTATACGTTGTGAGGGTTGTCGAGTATGTTTGTAAGTATAGGTAGGTGTTTAAGGAAGAAACATTTCAATGTGTACAAGAGTATTATAATATATATATATTGTTTTAACTGCACGGAGTCGTAGTCATTCGCGCTTAATGCGTTTTATTTTTTTTTTAAATGTCAACGGACGTAGTATATATATATATAACTTTTTATTCAAACGAAACTTCCCACAAGACGTTATTGTACATGTTTTGTTCGTATTAAATATTAATTAGATATCGCTAATAATAATGAAATGTATACCGGTAAAGTCATGCAGGTACACCGCGTCGGGTCGTAAACAGCGTGTCATAAACTGTGCAGCGCACATCACAGTGTACCTGTACATAACTTATGACTATTATACGAGTTAAAAGAAAACATATAACATTATAGCGGTAGGTACATCGAGATCATGTACCGTAAAAACTATAAAGTGAAAATATATTATACCAATAACGCGTGTCTATAATATTATTGCGGACAAAAGTTTATTATACGCGTAATATGATTGTGTGTGGCTTAATATAAAACGAATACAAGTATGATATTTTTTAACTCTACGGTATAAATCTGTTCTGCGTTTATTTTTTTCGCAGGAATTTCATGGAATTTTCTGATTGTGAAACCGATGCCGCCGCCGATTTGTTGTAAAATAACATTAGAATAAACGCGCAGGTATATCTCCGGTATATAATGCAGTTTGATGCGATATTACAATATTATATAGCTGGCAGGTACCTACGACCTATACATATTATAATGTACGGTCGGTAGGCACCTCTTTATACATATTATATACCCTCGGCGTACGAGCATAATATAATATTACGTTCAATAGCATACATTCGATTTCACGTCTCGTAAATAAGTTTTAGCGTTTTATCCGACTCTTCTCGACCTGCAGCAGCACCAGCAGCAGACGTCTGTCGCAAATTATATCGACATATTTCATTACTGTACGTCCGACAACAACTATTATACGCCCGGACTACCTCGACAATCTGCAGCATTATTGCGAGTACCGGCGACTCATATTATATACTATTATTTTAATAACATATATTATATACCTACGTCGGACGGAGGTGTAAAAAAACGATAATACGATAAAAAGTAATAATAATAATAATAATAATAATATGTAAACGCGCGCGCGACCCCGTCGTCTGGGGGCACTGCAGGAGCAGCAGCAGCAATATAATATAATATATTATTATGATACAGGTGTGTATTGATAAACGTTTTTCATAATAATAATAATAATAATAACGCTTTCAAAACAATTATCATCTTGAGGGGATTGCAAACGGACAGTAATTCCTTTTGTCAGTGCGATGGACCTGCAGATAACGCGGTAAGACTTCTGAAAAGTGATTTCGATTCGTTCATATGCCTACTGCAGCCTACTTCAGTCCACTTTTTCTGCATTTTGTCATCGACTCCAATAAATTGTGTCTGAAAATTTGAAATTTACAACACTTTCGATCGTTCGGAAATCAAACGAAATATCTTAAAACGTGGCCCGATCGATTTCAATGATAAGACATAATAATGTTGTAATCCACGAATATTCGAATCAGTTTTCAGGAGTCTTATCGGTATGATTGACAAAAGATTAGTGTACATTTTGGTTGAAACAACTGACCGTTTGGCACTGCCCTTGATATATTATAAAATAATTTGTGTCGCGTGTGGTGGCAGAAATACGGCGGCGGAGATGTAAAATATTATATCATTATATTTATCGCACCGCCGCCGCCCTGTGAGCGTGGAACACCATCATCGTCAATGTCCTCCGGATAAAATAATGTAATAATATAATATTATTACGATGCGATTGTGCGCACGTTGCGGTACGGACACCTACGACTACCGTAGAGTCATCTATGCGCTTATGTACCGTGTCGAGTACTAAATCATAATACCATAATGGCATAATATTATCATAATATGCATTGAACGTAATATTATATTATGTGGGTATGCACAGACGAGTGACAATGTCTGCGGGAAAAGTGCGGTCCGTGCTCATTTCGGAGGTTAAATCCTATATAATAATGATGTGACGACCTATATCGCAACAAGCTGATTCTTTTATCGTTGAACATAATATTTTATTGTTTCGAAAAGTATAAATGTTTTAACAACACTTTACAAAAAAAATATATTTTTTGATATTTTGTACCCTCGAAATTTTTTAAGTTT
This sequence comes from Nasonovia ribisnigri, assembly GCA_027563435.1. Taxonomy (NCBI): domain Eukaryota; kingdom Metazoa; phylum Arthropoda; class Insecta; order Hemiptera; family Aphididae; genus Nasonovia; species Nasonovia ribisnigri. The sequence goes on along the minus strand of JANEHU010000684.1, from coordinate 16,179 downwards.
TTTACTTATTTGAATGACAACATACAGTTTTAATATCATATTCAAAAGCGGAAAATTTTTCTAAGTATTTCGATGCGTTAAATCAAATTTAGGACGATTAGCTTATGAGTTATAATTTTTTGAGTCATGGTACGCTGTTACACCGAAAAACATTGCCCTACTGCTCCTCTCATCAAAACTTTAAATACCTATAATACTCATAAACTACACGTCCTAAATACGATTTGTATGTACCGAAATGCTCGGAAAAATATTCTGTTTTCGAAGAAGAAGTTAAAGCTGCATATCGTTATTCAAATAACTTTAACATTTATAAGGATGAAAAATGTTTAAAAATATCATTTTTTTTTTTTTTTATAAATACTTTGTTTTGTGACGACTTGAAACCACGTGGAAAAAATATTTACAAAAACGTTACCTAATACTTTTTGAATAACGTGTGTCTATTACGGCGTTAAATGAATCACCCGGTAAACACATAATTTTATTATATCATATTATATACAAATGCAGATATATAGAACTCGACCGCACAGCCATCTGTAGGATATTGTACCTACGTGAGTTTAAAACTATGCTCGTCCTCTGTCTGCGATATTACAATAACTGCGCTGTATAAAGACTGTGACAACTTGCGCGTTATGATTTATCGGGAGAAACGAAAATGACGGCTGCCGCGTGCAGCACTGAATGTCCGCCTTTCGAAATCTTAGAACGACACTGCGCGGCTCGGTGATATGATTATATCATTATTACGAGGCCGGAGCTATGACGTTATGTTAAAATAGGTTGCGCCTACAAGACGCGATTTCGAAGATTTGAACATTTTTTTTTTCAAAAAACGCTATTATATACCGTTGTGCAAACTTTATAGTTTAATAGTAACAACTAACAAACTCGGATCCCACACCGCTTCAGCTACCTCCCACGATACGACGAGTGTACGGTTAAAATAATTTGCGTCTCTCTCTCTCTCTGCGTCTGTCTCTGTCTCTGTTTCTGTCTCAGTCTCCGTCTCTGTCTGTCTCCCTGGTGGATTATTTGATAGTCTATACCATACGATACACTACGCTCATCACGATGCCGTTCTCCGATAGACCTCCAAAGACTGTTATCATTCAATTGATGATGTATCGTTATGATTCGGGTTTGGGGACTCAATATACAATATACATACTATTGAGTGTTATGGACATTTTTGAGAGAGTTCGTAGAATGAGTATGAAATAATATATTATAATATTAATTATGGTGTGTGGTGAATTCGAATAAATACGGTACATCATAATATTATTGTACACTGCAACAATATCTGATAAATTTTGAAAATCACTTCATTAGTCATTACACTCTACATATAGATATGTGTGTATTATATAAACTGAATTGTAAGACATCACATTACTGATGAATACTTTTAACCGTGTAATTTTAAACAGAGTACGATATTTTACCTAAAGTTTAAGTGGCATTTGTCAAAACTCAAAAAATATAAGTATATTATGAAGAGTATGATATTTTATTATGCTATACGACCATCAAATGGCCGCCGTGTGTAATCCATATAATTTAATGTAATATTTTACTTTATTCATTTATTTTCCACATCGAATGCTCAGTATAGGCATGTTTCACATATTTTGTCGATTTTGACTTGTATCTATTTTGTTATTATTATGTTCACGAAAACGAAGAAAGAAATCGTGGACATTTTGAATGGTTTTCTATGCTGTATATTGGACTTGCTCATTTTATTCTGAGGTCGTTACGCACCGTCGATGTAGTAATATGTTATAAATAAATGATAACTTTATTTTTGTAAATTATTGAATAGAGCTTTCCGTTCTCAACAGAATCTCTTGTTGTTTAAATCGTCAGTGATGTGCGTTACGAAACAGATAATAATTGTTGCAATAATGTTTAGTGTAAATATTTATTGATAATTATTAAAAATAAAATTGCATTTTCTTATTATTATAAACAAATATAATTCAATATTATATATTAATATTATATGGCTGTTTATATGGTGTACACATTTTTATGTAAAATATTTTCCAATTCGTGAACAACTATATCATTACTAACAAAAATATACACGTGTTTAGTTATGTCAAATGTCAATATTTGGAGAATGTGGGGAACGCGATATCGGTACTATATATGTACATATTTATTGCTATAATTTATATGGGAAAATAGATAAAAATTTTTGCCCTGAAATGACCATATGGCGTAGAACACCCATGTCGAAACCGACGGTTTCGGTTTACTCGGAAATAAATACCATTAAACAGTATAATTACACAACATCGTACATATTTTTTGTCGTTTTCTCCAACCCTCGATCGTCGTCAGAATGGCGCCTGCTGGACGTGAGGGTCAGCGTGCTCACCTCATCAAAAAATGTAAATAATATGTCGAATCTATATACCTATTACAATACACATATTAAAAATAGGTAACGAGCTTTTAGCGATGTTTATTAAAATATCTTAAGCGGTGATTCGATTCAAAACTAATTCAACTCGATCGTATTGTACTCACTACGCGTTACTGCGAGTAATTATATTATATACAGAAATATCATGTATAATAATATGTATAAACGCGTATTACAATATTATGGTGTCGAAGGCACCGTAACGTTGCACCCGTCCCAATAACAAATATTATCGTTACAGGGAACGCATAATATAATATATTTTAATATCAAATCTTACACTATATGATATACGAAATATTATATCATATTATACAGAAAGACTCGTTTAAAAAGCAAAACAGATGTGTCGGCCTCGGCCGTGTGACAAGAAACACCCCTCGCCGGGGCGTCTAATTAATAGTGTCAACCGACGTCGGTATTTTAACTTAATTTTTTCTCCTCCGAAAGACTGTTAAAATACAAAAAAAAAAAAAATATGAAATAAATAAACGTACATCACATACACACACACACGTGGAAGGGACTAATTTAATGTGTTTTTTTTTTCTCTGCGTTTTGTGGGTCCGTGTGGCGGTCTGTCGGGTTGCGCCCGCTGCTGCGCCTCCGATGGTTTGTCGGTGGCGGTACTCTGCTGCCGCTCCTGCTGCACCGGACGGAGAAAAATGTCTGAAACGAGAAACGAGAGGAGAAATGCATTATTCCACAACGAGTGGCGGTCGTCGTCGTCTTCTGCCGTTTTCGACGGTCGGAGGTGCGGCCGAAGGGGTTGAAAAATCCGAAAAATTCACCACGACCAGCACCCTCCCTTCCCACCCCTCCGCAAAGACTTCTCGCCCAGGAACCATTCGCGCCTCGTCCGCGCCGCAATCACACTGACGGATGTTTTTCCTAGTTTTTTCCCGGCCGGTACACATCTCTCTTCGACGGTTTTCGCTTCAGTTTTTTTTCTCCCATTTATATTTTGTTATTGCTGTTGTGCGTTTTGTGTTTTTCTCTCTATTCCTTAAATCTGAACCATCCGTCTCTTCGTAATATCAACTTCCCGCCGGCCCACGAGACCGTATTTTTTGTCTGTACGTCGCATCGCATATTATATAGGGTGTAATAGAAATAAGTACTAACTGACTAACTCAATAACGTTTGCTATAACCCATGTTGTAGAAAAAATTGTATTTTATATAATTTATAAACACTTACGCTACATATGTATGGTATACATCTTTTTCATTTTTATTTCTTGAAACTGAAACCGAAAAAAAAAAACTTTTAAATTTGATTCTAATTTTTTTTTTTTTGAATAATTTCAAAATAGCCAATTTGTAAATCTCATCATAAGAATATTTTTTATGGTAAAAACAAACATTTATCAAGTCAAGTTGTTTATTTTTTAGAAAATCAATAGTGTTTTGGTGTAAAATAATTTAAAACTTTTTAACTTTTTACAAGATATAATTTTTAATTTTGCATGAGTATATTTCTTAAAATATTTATGATCCTTATAATTTTCACAATTTTGGTTATACGTTTAACGAGCATCAATTTTTTTTAAGGTATGCTCACTAACGTAATTCCACAGCGCTGGTTATGTTCGAAAACACAATTAGATTTTTCCTCTTTTAAACAATTCATAATATAATAGGCACTTGCGACGGTTATAAGACAATAATTGAAAAACCATAATCTAACCTTGAACTAACCCTGTTATTGGTGTGTGCAGGTACACGCGATAATTCACAATAATATTATAATAAACTTTCCAGAAGGTAACGCAGTATTATTCACAGACAAAGTATATCACTAAACATTTATTAAGGCGCAGGTGGGTGCCGGACTTGACCTTCTTTTCCGAACGTTACGTTTATAATTGATTTTCTGGTCTGACATATAATATAATAATAATATGTATAATACGTTTTAAGGGGGCGCCGTTATTGTAGGTTCTTCAAAACATATAATATAAGTACCCATAATAAAACATATATTTTCAAGAACCAATAAACGTTTTATTGGTTAACCTTATTAAATGCGTTTAGTACGACTAGAAAATTGACATACATGTAACTCCGTGAAGTATTTTATTTTTATACTCTGATACATATAATAATCCTGTTTTATGATTAGGCAGGACTTTTTTATTTTCCTAGTTTTTATACGCAGACGATGCTACCAAACGTAAATATATCAATTAACGAAATTAAACTTACAGAAATGGAACAAAGAGTGAGAGAGTGAGAGAGAGAGAGAGAGAGAGGAAGATTGAAAAAAAGTCGTTATGGACGCCACGTGCAGTTCATAAATAAAGTTCAGTACAATTTCACTGTAGGTAACTACATATTTATAAACCAGTTTTCAGAGAAATGGTTCTAATAAATTGTAAAATTAATTATTAATACTTTCAGCGGCGGCGGCGGCTGCTATGCGTAATTTGTTTACATTTAAAATATGTATTACAGTATACAGTACCTAGTCTATACCTATACACAGCTATTGCATAGTTTCAAAAATAATACGAAAATTTAATTTTCATACACCATATTATTTATACCTAAACTGTTAACCATTATTATATTACGGTCCAACAGTTCTATGGCTTGTTCGGAAATTTGTTTACGCCACACCTATATACGAACAAAAACAGAAATCCATAAATTATTATAATATTTTTGAAAATAATCAAGCGAAGTGGAGCTCTTGACGCGTATGTAACAACCGGGTCTGTTTGTCTTGAATTGCTATAATTTAACCTCCCAGGGGTGTAAACAAACATGGACGTCGACGTTTTTGTTGTTATTTAGATCCGTACACTTTTGAAGTGTTAAATCGTGCAACAAGTTTTTAACTGTAAATTACGACCTTTTAAACGTCCGCTACATCCTAGCTCTCTAAACATTTTATGACTCTGCGCCGACCTTAAAATCGAAAATCGTATATGCGTATATTATTATATATACATGTCACGGAACTTCGTATATATGTATAGAAAAACGCCGTTTCAAATAAATTAAAAATCATATTGGCTAATAAATATTCTTATTCTAATGATTTTTAGTCGTTTCGATTAAAATCGTTGACATTCCATAATATTATGTACCTACCAATATATATATGCAAATTAAATCGTCTTTATGATTAAAAAAAAAAACTATTCAATATTTCGTTGTGAACGGATTACATACTGATTTATAGACATTATTATTTCGATGCCACATTATAACTTGTATAAAATTGTTGATTTTTTTTTTTTGTCATTTTCTGTATGTACACATAATATTGGTAACGGCACATTATATATTTATTATTTATTTTAAGACTTGTATAGTTTTATTAGGCTGCATTATAACTATACAATTTTTGCACAATTCAACGAACGATTGTGTATCACGTTTAATAGGATACAGATAAAAAAAAATCAGTCATAACTCGTAAACCACATAGAAAGTTATTTGTTCGTAAAAATTTAAAATAAACGAAGAAATTATATTATACACTTATAGTTTTTATTGTAAGTTATAACCATTCAATGTAATGGAAAGTTTAAACGATAACCATGTGCAGGTTGCGATAAAAAGGCACATAAATAAATAAAATAGTAAATTAATTAAAACCGCAATAACAACACCAAATAAATACATACACAATTCAACAAATATAATATTCGTAAACTGATTGATATTTCGGACAGGTTAAGTATTTTTCATGACGAGCCTGTCAATAGAAAACACATGTTCACTCGCACATATATTACGGACACCTACTTATTATTAAATAATGAAATAATAATAATTCTCCATAATTATTCATATGTGTGTCTAATAGACACTGGCTATACAAGATCGGAATCGTAGATAATATTTTTGTTATGTAATTTTATTTTTCATAATTTACAATCGAAAATATAATATTATGCTTGGAATGTGGGAATATTTTTAAATCCAAAATTTCTAAATATATAGCTCTGACTGACATGTCTAGGATATTTTTAATTATATTGATATTGTTATTTTACGGTAGCAGCTAAGTTGAATTAATATTATTCATATTATTTAATTATTAACCTAAAATTATCAGTGATGCTAGAAAAATATTATAATATATACTTTTACTCGTTAAAATTGATTTTTATAGGTAATTTCGTCCAAATTTGAACTTACAATGTCTGTAAAAAATAACTGTGTTTATATATTTTTTAGATTTTTTGATTACAGTATGTACTATTTATTAGAATCTTTGTTTTAAATTTTCAATCCTTAGTTATAAAAACTGACCATTTTATAATTGTTTAATTACAATGATTCATAATTTTCGAGGTTTTGATGATGTATTTTTAATATTTTTCAATTGCTATTGTAACAATATATCAGGAGCCTTGTATTACATTTTCATTATTTTTGGCCCAACAAATAAAAATTTATTGGTATTTATATAAAAAAAACTAAAAAAATTTAAAATTTAAATGATCCGTAAAAAGCTTAAAAACATTGAAAACATATTCAAAATTAGATGGTATATAGAAAATGCTTATATAAACTTTCAGTGAAATTTTCATGCATTTACAGTTATTAGTTTTTGAATTGCAACAAAATAAGAAAATCGCTACATGAGAAATCGAATGAATATCTAATCTTGTGAAAATTTGAACTTAAAATGCTCATAAAAATGTATTTTGACTTGCTTATAAATATTGTTTTATTGATAAAACTAGGCAAACTTATGAGGAATCTTGTATTACATTTTCAAACCTTAGATCTAAAAAAAAATTTTTTTATGAATTTCTAACTCAGAATAAATTGCACATTTTTGTCATTTTTACGTATTTTGTCAAAATTTGAACTTTGATTACCTATAAAAAAAAATTGTAACTACGGATTTTTAATATTTTTCATCTGCCTTTGAAACTATATATTAGAAGCCTAATATCAAATTTTTAATATTTTTTACCCAACAAATAAAATATTTTTGACATTTATACAAAAAAAAACTAAAAAAATTGGAAACTGAAAATGTCTGTTAACAGCTTGAAATAAGTCAGAATATTTTGAGTATGGTGTGTAGAAAATGCATATGTTAACATTCAGTCAAAATTTCATATATCTACCGTCATTTTTATTAGAGTTATACCAAAAACTAAGATCGATTTGGTCAAATATTGGTTTTCTGTAAAAAATCCCGTTTTTTCCTTAATTTTTCATTTGTTTTTCACGGCGCGAAAACAACTGGAAAATTTTAACTTTTGACCCCCCAAAGTACCAACTAGATTCACTTTCCTATCAGAAAAGATACTATTGAAGAAAATTGAAGCATTTTTACTGTCCTAAAAGTTGATGACAGACACAAAAAAAAAAAAACACACATCATTGTAAAATCAATACATTCATCGCTCCGATCAGAATCTAAAATAGTTTAGTTTTTTTCTCAGTAAATACATGTTTATAAAACATACCTATACATTCTTCTTGGAAATAAAATTAGGGACTCTTTGATTCCGCTAAAGAATGATATCATTTTTAAGGTAATTCGTAAGAAATTGCGTTTCTCCTATACCTAAAATAAAAACTGATAAGTATACACTATGCAGAAACAAAGTTTTCTCAAACATTTTACTCAAAGATCTTAGAATATTATATGTATGAATAATAAGGTACCAATATAATAATAGTGAACGCATGAATGAAATTTGCAAGCTATTATAACTTATGATGAATTAAAGCATATTTACATTATATATTGTATAGCATATAAAAATCACTATCTTTGAATTTTTTGAAGAATTTTTGTTTTAATTGTCTATAAGCTGTAAGCTCATCGTTTTAATATACATATATTTATATTTTCATCTCTACTGAAATATAATATTAATAGTAATAAAAATAACGATATTTTTATTGAGAAATAAATAGTATGAAGAGTGTTAATGTTTTAGTGGTACACAATTCATAATATTAATCTTTTAATACTTCATAAAAAGAAAAAAATTATAATAACGCATTTATGTAAACGGCGCTGCGTCGTCCACGCGTTTTGCATTAAAATTTAAGACGTTACAGTTGTGCAATTTTAAAAACAAAACGTCGAGGGGTCGAACAAACAGTGGTGATAACTTACAGCCACGATCTATGTATAGTATAATATAATATTTTACTATATTATTATGGTATGTGCGATTCAAAAACGCTGAAACGTTCGTGTGAAACGTTATGAAACGGTGCATGGTATTAGTTGCATACATAGTATATAATATAAATTGAATCCACCTACGTACCTAAATAATATAACATAACGTTATGACGGGACATTAAGGTTTCGCGTGATGTTTAATGAGAAAAATTAAACGAAATTTCCGCATAAACTTTTTAAATAAATAAAAAATAATACAATATGAATAATATTATACCCCCGTAGTTATATATTATATAACATTATATTGTGTAACGGTCAAAGACGTTGGAAAGTGTGGGAAACAACGTCTATGATGGCGAGCTCGGAAAATTATGTCCGTCTCCCCAGAAATTATTAAAACATCAACAACATTGACCGTCCACGTGTGACGTCATTAACCAATTTTTGTTCTGCCTCGAAATAAAGTACATTTTATTAATAAATGGGGTATTTTTTGTTAAATTTCAATTCAGTTCCATAGTAGAAACACTGTTATCTGTATATCTATTGGTATGCGTAATAAAACGTATGTGTAATAAATAGTATGGATAATATTAATCGGGTCGTCAACGAACTGTTCTACAAATTATGATATTATAGTTTTATGAAATTATTAATAATTAGTGCTTCAGTGTTTATCATAAACGACGAGTTCACGCATATGACACCTCACATATCTTATTTATTCTAGAACGCATATTATAATAATCAAAATAAATTATTTTCCAAACGCCCATTCATTATTATGTTATAAAAAATAATACGACGTACCAATAGGTAATTACTAATATTTGATTTTGTTTAATGTTGGACAACTCGTATTAGTCACTATAATTTTACATTCGTGCAGCCGCACGAAGTAACTTCGCGTCGAGTAATAGCTGTATTGTCGAAAGACTGAGCGTGATGTGAAATAGTGGGAACTAAAATATTGAACATATCACCCGAACAGATTTTGAAATCATATCTCATGAATTTTTACAACAATAGTATAAAACACATTGGTTAAATACCGACTTGACATAAATTCAGTAGCAGGTAATAATAATAATAGCAGGTATACGTCAGACAATAATATAGTGCACGAACAATAAATCACGGTTAAAGTACCCATCATATTTCATTTTTATATTAATTAGTGTGATATTATAATATATTATTACACCTACCGCAGATCCGTATTATATTCAATTATATAATATGTTTTATAAGAACTTTAGATTGGAAGACTCCTGTGCCCCTCGACCCGTGCGAGTATACTCGTTGGTTGGTTGCAGGTGGGGGAGCAGGATAAAATAAAGTCAAATAAATATAAACAAATCGTATACCTACATAAGTTTTTGCAAACTGTGCCACCTGCGATATTCTGAAAACGGTATCATGATGTGAAAGCAAAGATATTTCATTACATATATGTATATATACACGCGTCATATACATAATATGTAAGTGCGTATATTTTAAATACCATCGGTTTCGCGTGGTATTGCATCGCGCCGCCCCGGGAGGGTATTACATATATTGTGGTTACGACGGGACGTAATTTATTTTCGAGTAAAAATTCGATGGCTCCGCCGTTTGCCCGCTATTATCGTTTTCGTTTTAATCACTCGACCGAGCTCCGAATTCAATGAACAATCGCATGTTTACCGTGGCGAGCGGTCCACTATTTCGTCCGCAAAATATAATATAACAATGGTCAGCGCCGGCATTCGCTGGTTTAAGTGCAGAGCGCTGTTGTGGCGGCAAGGCTGGTACACATAATGTTATGTATTTATGTCCGATAATTATATGGTAGGTGCTCGTTACGTCTTTATATATCATTATATGTATATGCGGACGCCAAAACGAGAACGATTTTCTCGTAAACCCGACCGGGCTTGTTATAATATAGGCATACCGGCCGCGGAGAGTTCAACCGATGGTTCGCCATATTACAGCCATTATTGTTATTATTATTATTATTTTTCGTCGACAAAGGATTATGTTTGAGCGAAACAGATTTCGTCTTGTGTTATTATAACATTTATATAATCGCAGTATTCGTGTATACATTATTGGCAAAACAAAAGGCGGAGAGGACATTAGAGAGCGGGAGACGCGAGAAAGAAGAACGATTCGAAAACAAACGGCGTACACAATCGCGCGGAATCACATGATAATATAATAAAATATTATAATGTGAGTACCTTCCTATTATTATTTTATTGAACGGTCCATCGACAGTTCCGATGTGCGCGAAACGAAACGGCGACAGCTGTCATGATTATATATGACGTATATAAATATATATAATTAGTATAATATTGCTGTGAATGATAATACAATAATAGCAATGATTATATATACATAATACGCAGCGTCCAAATATACTATACGAGTATAATATTATATAATGCCCGGCGAATGGTCATTAAACCCTTTTGTCGTACAAGCGACGGCCACCAAACATAGCCAACATATTATTATATATAATAAAAACCGTATGCCATACGCATTATAATAATAATAATAATAATAATAATAATAATTTATCATGGTTTGATTTCGAGTGGAGTCGTTAAAAGGATGGTGGGCGGCCGCGAAAAGCGAATAAGGAAAGAACGAGAGAAAGAAAAAAAAGGCCGCCCGAATGCATAATAATAATAATACGATAAAAGCGGTGGACACAAACGTTGTCGTCGGTTTTTCGTATGTTATAATATATGTATACAATAATGTGTGTAACGTCGGGCTGCTATACGATCGTAAATATATAAATACGAAAATTCCGTCCGAGGGAAGCGTTATAAAAATATATATCGTACGATATACTTATACGTGTATATTATAATACATATTATATACTCTACCGTTTTTTGTTTATTTTTTTATGGGCCTATTTAACAACTGTTGTTTTTCCATACGCCGGCGACTTATGGCCGCGTACGCAAACAACGATAATTAGAGTGCCGACTGCAGCTCTCGCGTTTTACGACTATAATAGAGCTGCTGCGGTCGAGTATATGATATATATATATGTGTGTGTGTGTGTTATTGCTTATTATGTTCGTAGTAGAAGTATATAATATATGGCTAAAAAACAATAACGTATATTACGTATATAGTGGTGTAGGCATAATATTATAGGCATAGAGGTAAAGTTTTCCTTTTTTTGGTGGACATCTGGCGAAAATGTTGGCAGTTTCCTTGTACATACACGTACAATAATGTCACGGATTAAATATAACAATTTCATATTTTAATCTGTGACGATATCGTGTCGTTCCGTCGCTGTCAGACGTTGCGAAAAAATATAAAATATGTTCAGTCTATATATATATCGTAAAAACAACTTGTCTCGACCGACTGATTCATAGTCGCCTAGCCGGTGAACCGCTGAAGCTGTGAGCATATGACTTTTGGTCAATATAGTCTCATCGTTTCATGGAATAGAAAGACCTGCCTGGAAAGGATTTTCAAAAATTAGCATTTTAAAGAGGTCCCCAAACAACTGAAATTCAGGTGAGTTACCTTGGCCCCACCACTTAATCTAAATATATAAAAATTAATGTCAAATTATGTAATATCATTTGTAACCATTTGTAACCACCAAAAAAAAATTTGTAACCCACCCACAACCGCTTAAAACCCAGTTTCTATGTGGTGGGGCCGTGGTGACGTCACTACAGCCCGCCACTACAGAAGTTCGACTCGCAGGTATTTGAAACCTAGTGGAAATTATGTAATATCATTTGTAACCATTTGTAACCACCAAAAAAAAATTTGTAACCCACCCACAACCGCTTAAAACCCAGTTTCTATGTGGTGGGGCCGTGGTGACGTCACTACAGCCCGCCACTACAGAAGTTCGACTCGCAGGTATTTGAAACCTAGTGGAAATTATGTAATATCATTTGTAACCATTTGTAACCACAAGAAAAACATTTGTAACCCACCCACAACCGCTTAAAACCCAGTTTCTATGTGGCGGGGCCGTGGTGACGTCACTACAGCCCGCCACTACAGAAGTTCGACTCGCAGGTATTTGAAACCTAGTGGAAATTATGTAATATCATTTGTAACCATTTGTAACCACCAAAAAAAATTTGTAACCCACCCACAACCGCTTAAAACCCAGTTTCTATGTGGTGGGGCCGTGGTGACGTCACTACAGCCCGCCACTACAGAAGTTCGACTCGCAGGTATTTGAAACCTAGTGGAAATTATGTAATATCATTTGTAACCATTTGTAACCACCAAAAAAAAATTTGTAACCCACCCACAACCGCTCAAAACCCAGTTTATATGTGGTGGGGCCGTGGTGACGTCACTACAGCCCGCCACTACAGAAGTTCAACTCGCAGGTATTTGAAACCTAGTGGAAATTATGTAATATCATTTGTAACCATTTGTAACCACAAGAAAAACATTTGTAACCCACCCACAACCGCTTAAAACCCAGTTTCTATGTGGTGGGGCCGTGGTGACGTCACTACAGCCCGCCACTACAGAAGTTCGACTCGCAGGTATTTGAAACCTAGTGGAAATTATGTAATATCATTTGTAACCATTTGTAACCACAAGAAAAACATTTGTAACCCACCCACAACCGCTTAAAACCCAGTTTCTATGTGGTGGGGCCGTGGTGACGTCACTACAGCCCGCCACTACAGAAGTTCGACTCGCAGGTATTTGAAACCTAGTGGAAATTATGTAATATCATTTGTAACCATTTGTAACCACAAGAAAAACATTTGTAACTCACCCACAACCGCTTAAAACCCAGTTTCTATGTGGCGGGGCCGTGGTGACGTCACTACAGCCCGCCACTACAGAAGTTCGACTCGCAGGTATTTGAAACCTAGTGGAAATTATGTAATATCATTTGTAACCATTTGTAACCACCAAAAAAAAATTTGTAACCCACCCAAAACCGCTTAAAACCCAGTTTCTATGTGGTGGGGCCGTGGTGACGTCACTACAGCCCGCCACTACAGAAGTTCGACTCGCAGGTATTTGAAACCTAGTGGAAATTATGTAATATCATTTGTAACCATTTGTAACCACCAAAAAAAAATTTGTAACCCACCCACAACCGCTTAAAACCCAGTTTCTATGTGGTGGGGCCGTGGTGACGTCACTACAGCCCGCCACTACAGAAGTTCGACTCGTAGGTATTTGAAACCTAGTGGAAATTATGTAATATCATTTGTAACCATTTGTAACCACAAGAAAAACATTTGTAACCCACCCACAACCGCTTAAAACCCAGTTTCTATGTGGCGGGGTCGTGGTGACGTCACTACAGCCCGCCACTACAGAAGTTCGACTCGCAGGTATTTGAAATAGTTTTTTTTTTCTAAAAATATCAACTAAATGTTTGGTGTTTTTTTTCAAATTTATTTTTTATTTTTGTGTCTGTCATCAACTTTTAGGATTGTAAAAATTCTTAGATTTTCTTCAACAGTATCTTTTCTGATAGGAAAGTGAATCTAGTTGATACTTTGGGGAGTCAAAAATAATAATTCCCCAGTAGTTAGTATCGTGAAAAATAAAATAAAAATTATGGAAAACGGGAATTTTTACGCAAAATCTGTTTTTGAGAAAATAGATTTTGGTATTTGATGTAACTCTAAAATAAATCACCGTATGTATACATGAAACTTTCATCGAATGTTTATATTAGCATTTTCTATGCATCATACAATTTTCCAAATATTTTGACTTATTTTGAGCTGTTTACGGACATTTTCAGTTACCATTTTTTTTAGTTTTTTTTTTCTAAAAATATCAACTAAATGTTATTTGTTTGGTTAATAAAGATTGAAAAATTAATAGAAGGCACCTAGTATATTTTTTCAAAGGCAGATGAAAAAAATTAAAAATCTCTAGTCACAATTTTTTGTACAAAAGAATGACGAAAATGTGCAAATTATTTTGAGTTAGAAATTCAAAAAAAATGTTCTTTTTAAATCTAAGATTTTAAAATGTAAATCTAGATTCCTAATAAGGTTATCTACCTTTATAAAAAAAAAAAAATGTCTATAAGAAAGTCATATTAAACTTTTATGAGCGTTTGAAGTTCAAATTTGTACAACATTGGATATTCACTCGATTTTTCATGTAACGATTTTCTTATTTTGTTGTAATTCAAAAACAAATAACATACACTTGAGATTTTTATCATACCTACCTATGTGTATTTTATCAGTAAAATTCCTATACTTGATTAAATTTTCAAAATATTTTGACTTGTTTTGAACTGGTTACGGACAATTTCAGATTTCAATTTTTTAGTTTTTTTTTTGTATAAATGTCAATAAAATTTTATTTGTTTTGTAAAAATGCGTGAAAATTTAATACAAGATTCCTGATATATTTCTACAATAGCAGTTGAAAAATATTTAAAATACATAGGCACAATATTTTTTTATAAGCACTTAAAGTACGAATTTTAACAAAAAGTATCAAATTTAATATTTATTTTGTAGTAAAAAATGTATAAAATGTTCAACTTTTATAGCTATAAGGATTGAAAATTTAAAACAAGGATCCACGTAAATAGGCTATACTGTATAATATATATAAATTACTTTATTTACAATAATATCATAGGCTGACTGACCGTCATCGCTCAGAATCGTTTTTCTTATACAATGATATTATTATATCATTGAATACAAATTTAACACATCTATTACAGTGACCACACACATTGTAACAACTGCAACAGAGCGACATCCACTACCAACTTTTATTTCTTCTTTGTTAAATACAAATTATGAAAAAAACTATATTTAATAAAATCTGTATTTAATAAAAAATTATTTATTCAATAAAAGCTAAATATAATAAAAATCCTTTATTCAGTAGAAGTACCTTGATTGAATAAAACAAAATTTTATTTATACCCCCCCATAGGTAATATTTGATTTCTAGGAATACGAATTATTTTCAAACGAAAAAAATATCTTTACAAACCTTTACAAATGACTTACAAACATATGAAATAAACGAAAATTCCAATTTAGGGGATCTGGGGAAATGTACCTCATAGAAACTTGGTTTTGAGCGGTGACGGGTGGGTTACAAATGTTTTTCTTGTGGTTACAAATGGTTACAAATGATATTACATAATTTCCACTAGGTTTCAAATACCTGCGAGTCGAACTTCTGTAGTGGCGGGCTGTAGTGACGTCACCACGGCCCCGCCACATAGAAACTGGGTTTTAAGCGGTTGTGGGTGAGTTACAAATGTTTTTCTTGTGGTTACAAATGGTTACAAATGATATTACATAATTTCCACTAGGTTTCAAATACCTGCGAGTCGAACTTCTGTAGTGGCGGGCTGTAGTGACGTCACCACGGCCCCGCCACATAGAAACTGGGTTTTAAGCGGTTGTGGGTGGGTTACAAATTTTTTTTTGGTGGTTACAAATGGTTACAAATGATATTACATAATTTCCACTAGGTTTCAAATACCTGCGAGTCGAACTTCTGTAGTGGCGGGCTGTAGTGACGTCACCACGGCCCCACCACATAGAAACTGGGTTTTAAGCGGTTGTGGGTGGGTTACAAATTTTTTTTTGGTGGTT
>JANEHU010000683.1:0-12090 GCA_027563435.1 Nasonovia ribisnigri | reverse complement strand
TTATGATAACGATAGACGCTCGCAGAGAAGTTAAATACTGGCGATCGACATGATTTCGAATCGTGGCTCCCAGATATAGGAAATATGTTTTTAGATACGTACGTCATGTGCAACTGTACAAATAGGAGTGGCAGATAAAAAGGGAGGCGCGATGGGTCGTCTTTTACGTTATTTTTTATTATAATATTGGACTAAAAAAAGGACTATAATACTTTAATTTTTGAAAATTCGCCCCCACTGTTGGGTGACGTCTGGATCCGCTACTGACATAGTGACACATATACAATACTGCAGATACCTATATATTATAATATTGACAGATATAATAGTTATACGGTTCGATACCATAATTAATTTGAATATATTATATGATATATTACATTTATACAGAGTGATTCACCAATCATACCACATTATCACCCGTATTTTTTTCATAATGAATTTAATCGAATTCTGTTTTTTCTTTTTAATAACTCAGAAATTACTCGATCAAATTTTGATTTAGATACATCAACATTTTCAAAAAAATCTTTTGCCTAACAATTTACTGTAAATAAGGTCGTTTGTAATTTAAAAAAATATAGATTCTATCGTCATATAGCCATTTGGTATTATACATTTATACATAGTATAGGACATTCGTTTTTAAATAGTAGGTATAAAAAATATTATTATTATTCAGGCATACAGCATGATATCAAAGGTATTTATCAAATCAATAAATTATTATTATTATTATGTCCATATAAACGATATTGAATATTCGAAAGGAATGTTTGCTTTGATAGTTTATCAGTTTGGGTCTTATATTTTACCACCCCTTTGCGGAAATGTTGTACATGACGTACTCGGGTACTCCACAGCCCATAGTCATAACTGGTTATTATTTGTCGAATTATTAACCTCTAAGTCCCGATCTATGTATACATATGTATTTGAATTTGATGAATTCTCTGTATTTTTTGTTCAGAGCGTAAATAAAATTAGGTAGGTATACCATAACCTGTACAAGAATAATAACTATCAATAACATCAGCACGTTTTTTTCACTACCTACCAGTAGGATGAAATAGCCGGTTCTGGTGACCCCCCGCTTCACCACCCCCCCGCCTATATCACGCTAGCCTGCGCTAGCGCTTGCGCTAGTTTGCGCTAGCGCTTGCGCTAGCAGACGTCATCAACGGCTGCGACGTCATACTTCTGTGACGTCATACGGGGCTAACCCCCGATACTTCTGTGACGTCATACGGGGCTAACCCCCGCCCACCCCCGCCTATCCGGCCAACCCCCTCCCCCTCGCCTCATAACAATACCGCGGCCGCCTCGGTAAACCCGTTCACCTCCTACGTATACCCCCGCCCTCGCCTCATAACAATACCGCCACACCTCCGCCCATATACCCCGTTAACGTTGGTAGAGCGCTAGCCGACGGCGCGGTCACCCCGCGAATAACTTGCACGGGTGCGCGGACGGGGTTTCCCCGTCCGCTACGCTTGCAAGCAGCATATATATATATAATATTATTACGTCACCCCTTATATAGTTATGTATAAAAACATATACATACATATATAAAGCATATACATATATATAACATATACATACATATATAAAACATATACATACCTGTATAGAACATATACATATGTATGGGCGCTAGCTGACGTCACCACCACCCGCGAATAACTTATATATAAATAACTAATAACTATATATATATAGCCGCAAACCTAACCAAGACAAAACATCCTGCATAGAGGTGCCATACATCCCGAGGTCATCTCGCTTTGCCCTTAATAAATAAATTATATATATTGAATAACGGGCGTATACATATTAAGGGTATGAATAGGCTTTGCTGGACATTGCATTCATCTACAAAACATCTTGATTAGCTATGGTCCGTGCAGGACCCACTCTCGGGCAACCCTTTTTTTTTTTTTTACCGTTATATATACTATATACTGAACATATAAGAATCGGGGCAATATTGCGCGCGTCGATCGTTATTGGTGGGAGTGATTATGTCTAATGATAATAATTTCGGGTCTCTAGCCCTTCGATCAGTCTGCATGAAATCATTCGTATTTTCTCGCCCTCGCACAGCAGACCAGCTCTTATCGACATACTTCTCCAACGTCTGAAGATAATATCGTCATACAAAATAAAGTGAGTTTTATTTTAATTATTATATGCAATCGTATTACTGTAACGCTTATATTTTAGAGAGAACCATTCGAATCTCGGTGGAGAATTGTATTATATGAAATTAATAGAAGTCTTATTCCGATTTTTAGTTCTGAATTCATTCGCCACATTTCACATCCAGCAATTTGCAGTAAACTTCATTTTTTTCAACGCAGATCAAAAAATAATAAAGTGAGTTAATTCGTATTAAAAAAACATAAATATCTATCTTCACGGTTCGCGCATACGCGAACGTACAATCATTTTTTGTTTATCTAACATTTATTTTCTGTCAACAGATTACAATGGCGTTCTTACAGTTGTTGAAAACCCAAGTAAACAACGTCAACTTGTCGATCGGGGAACTTGAAAAGGATGCCCGATACCCGGTACTATCGATGAAGAACGTGGACACGAAGTTTGGGCGGGCGATTGCGTGTGTGCTAGAGGATCCTGTGTGCGGACGAAAAATTAACGTGTTTTTACCAAAGGCCATCGCCATGACCGATAATATGATAGAAGACTACAATAATGATAAGGTACCGCGCATAAAATTAATTTTCAGAGGTTTAAATAAGCGCAGTTTTATGATAGATTTCGAGTAATTTGTTGTTTTTTTTTTTTTTTAAAAAAAAATTAAAAAATATGTTCTTTTTTTTTTTTTTTTTAACTTTAAATTTTTTTAAATATGAATAACGATTAATTTTTTAATTTGTACTTTTTTTTTGGAAAAAATAAAAATATCTTAAATATATTCTTTTTTTTCTCAACCCTAGAGTAACCCGATACAAACGAATGATATATTATATACATTTAACAAGTTGTATAATATAATCATTTTCATCGAAAATAATATGGTTATATACATTTAACAAGATATATAATTATATACATTTAATAAGTTATATGGTTATCCTCGTAAAATATGAGGTGGTGAAATATTTTATTTATAAGGTTTTTATTATTCAATAGTTGATATTTTTTTATACGCATTTAGGAGACGTATAATATAATTGTATACATTTAACAAGATGTACAATTTCCATTGTCGGACGAGACGGTAAAATATTATGGTAGACATAACATATTATTATTATACACATTTTTTGGTAACCAACTCTGTGACTAAGTCGGACAAAGCACCGACGTCGTCGTAGCGCAGAGATCGTGAGTTCGAATCTCTCCAGAGTCTTTATAGAATATTTATTTATTAAAAAATATTCACATAAAATATACATATCATTATTGTTATAATGTGGTAAAATCGTATAAGTAGAAAAAAAAACTAGACTTTTAAAATAATAATAATATTTTATTCATATAAAATTATTTTATAATATTACATTTTTGCGATAAATTTGGTCGCCATCTTTTTTTTCCAATGCTGTGTCTTTTCCCGTCCAGAGTCGATGGGGTTTAGTGACCAACCCCACCAATCTCCTTGTCCGCATGGTGAATTGTCGACGGGCTGTGGGACGGTGATATTACTGCTTGATTGTGCTGGAAAAAAAAAATGAATAATTTTATAGTAATTCTATAGTGAATTTATTTTATACATTAAGACTTACGTCTTACACAGCCGTTGTCGGCGTCAGGCAATCGGACGGATATCGGGTTTAGTGGAGGTGAATACCAATCTGCCTCCCACCAATGTCCTTGTCCGCATGGGGAATTGTCGACGGGCTGCGGGACGGTGATATTACAGCTTGATTGTGCTGGAAAAAAATGAATAATTTTATAGTAATTCTATAGTGAATTTATTTTATACATTAAGACTTACGTCTTACACAGCCGACGTCGTCGTTGTCGTCAGGAAATCGGCCGGATATCAGGTTTAGCGACTGTGAATCCCAATCTGTCTCACCCCGATACTCTTGTCCGCACGGTAAACGATCGGCGGGCAGTGAGTCGGTGATATTACAGCTTGATTGTGCTGGAAAAAAAAATGAATAATTTTATAGTAATTTTATAGTGAATTTATTTTATACATTAAGACTTACGTTTTACACAGCCGTCGTCGACGACAGGCAATCGGTCGGATATCGGGTTTAGTGGTGGTGAAGGCCAATCTGCCTCCCACCAATGTCCTTGTCCGCATTGCGAACTGCGAGGCTGCGTCAATTGCAGGTGATTTTGAGCGGCGTTGAATCCGAGCGAGGTTTGAGAATCCGTATTTTCGGTGACGACATGCAGGGTATACTCTGCCGGATCATAAGTTTCTAGCAGTAAATCCGGTGACTAAAAATAAAATAAATTTTAATTTAAGTTGAGTGGTAAAAATTATAAGACTTACCACGCATCGGGATTTGTGTAGTTTGTTAAAAAATGATCGGTCGTCGGACATATTAATAAATATTGTTAGTACACGTTACACTAAACGTTTAACTCGGAAGACTGACTGGCGGAAGGTCCGACCGTCGGAATATACCGTTGTAGACATAAAAATTTTCGTCACACCCCGTTCACGCCTTAACACAGTGCGGATGAACGGGTTTTTTTCTTTTAAAAATAGATAAGATACGGATGATATGATAAGGAAGATAAGATAAGGCTGTGATAAAGATAAAATATGATTAGGATGAGAAGATAAGGCTGTGATACTATAATAATAATAATAATAATTCAGAAATATATATATATATATATATATGTATACTTACTGATATTTTTACAGGTTATATATATACAGATATACGATAATTTACAATAATAATAATAAAAATAATAATTTAGTAATTTGCGAGGTAGTGACCGTGCGCGTACGTTGAAATGTTGTCCGGTAGTACGTATCGCTTATCGTCTGCCCTGTTTAAGACTAGCTTCATTGTTCGAATTGTACGCAATTCGTGTTTAAACGATCGTATAGAGACGTTTTCTCTATACGGTGTGAAAGGCATGTAACTATAACAGCGAGCTGGTGGTACGCTTGTTGCAGACGTTGACGACGACGACGACGACGACGACGACGACGTCGTCGAACTTGTTGCAGTCGTAGAGGCGTTCCGGTGTATTTGAGCGACTACTTTAAGCGCGCAATCGCTCGCAATCATTTTTCCCATGTCGGTGTCAAATTCGTCGTCGCGCTCGTCGGATTCGGCGTCGTCATCCACATCGGCGAATAAGCACCGCTTATGTTCGGCGAACGTTAGGTGGTTTCTAATCACGTGCCTCATAACACCCTTCGCACGAATGCAGACTTTCTGTTCCACGTCGTAGGCATACGATTTAGCACGTAATCCAATGAACTCATACACTGTACGATTTGGACACTCATTCTTAAAAAGCCCAGGAATCCTTTTCCGTGCAGTCGTATAGCACTTGTGATCGATAGGCAAATTGGAGGTATCCATAAACCTCATCAGATTCGGATTGTTTATCAAGTCATCGTAAAAATCATTCGTCGTCACGCGATAGAATAGCGAATCTGAAACATGAAATAATAATAATAATAATAATAATATATATATATATATATACTGCATATTGTATACACACCAGTATCGGTATATAGCAATTCGATTTTATCCCCGTAATGTCGCTTCATTACGTCATAATGAAATCCGTACATTAAAACTTTGCTCAATTCTAGCACGGTAAATCCTATGTAGATGGGCTTACAGAAATTCACTTCTATTTTGTGCAAGGCGACCGCCGCGAGATCCTCGCTATAAGTGGTACAGTGTTTGAACGTTGGTCGGTTGATGAGCTTTCTCATTCTGGCGGGGCACGATACAAGCTCCAGATCAAATCTTTTTCGCATGTTCTCAATCGTCTTCCCTGCATACATACAATAATCATGATGTAAAGTTTATATGGATTAAATAAATAACATACCAAACACCGAATTGTTTAAATCTTTAAAAAACTTTTCTTCGAATTTGTTGGTCGCACGCCTACGTAATTCAGTGTTGAGTTTTATGTACGGAGCCAGCCATGGAGTTTGCCGGAACTCTAACACTCTGTGCGTCTGAAATGTACGAAAAAAGTAAAAATCTTCGTATGCACATAATAATAATAATAATAATCAGTAATCACTTTTTCTACTACGACGCCGTTGGCTATGGCCTGTTTTAAATTCATATAATGAACTACGTAGCGCTCTTTCCGTAAAAATGTCGCCATCAACTTTCGGACGGTTGACCCGGGTGGTGTACTTGCATGCGGAAGGAACGGAATATCGTTGTGAGCTTTGTGAAGGTGGCTAGGATACGTTATGTCCACTTCGTAAAATCTACCAATGTCATCCGACTCACGCATCCACTGTAGCTGCTCGAGAGCAACTTCGGGGTTTCCCGGGTACCACGTGAAATCACTGATTGGCATATATTTGCACATTGCATACCCGTACAAATTGTTTGCTAGAAGGAGGAGTAGGAGGAAAAATTGATTAATATACATGCAAATACTTAATTTATATTTAATAATCACCATCTAGGTATATGAGTGACGTGTTAGGTTCTTCAGGATTGTATCCCGGCGTCTCTGGATTGTTGGCGCGCGCGTGACGCTTGCTGACCTGCACCAGACCGCCCCTCGTACCGGACTCTATGAAGAGTATTTTCTCATAATCGTCCAGGAGAAAAAGCTCAACTTTCGTAAGTTTCAGCATACAGTCAAAGCTGAAGCCTGGCAACGTGTAGTATTGTGCGGGGTCCAAGTGATATGTGGACATACATATATCCCTAAAATTCTCGAACACGTCGGCGCTTAACAACACATCGACTTTAAGATACAGATCGCTATAAGCACCGAGCGATGTGCAGCCGAAATGATTCCAAACTCGGATCGCGTGATCGTAGTCTTCATCGCTCACGTGCTCCTCCGTTAACGCGCTATAGAACTGGAACTTAGGTGGTAGCGACGTCTCGCACAATTTATCCCACGAATCTGTATATTCGTACGGATAAACACCTTTCCGCGTGACCAACGACATCTCCGACGCGTCAAACACTTTCGTGACTTCGCGAAACTTATCAAGTTCGGGGATATGAGGTTCTCCGCCAAGTGCGCCAAGCTCGACGCCATGAACCGACACGTATCTATAAACCTTACGGAGAACGTATTGTTTATGTACTTTGAGAACGATATATATTTCTCTTCAGAGTTCGCGATCACCGAAATTCTATTATTGTCACGGTCGTTCGCCAAATTCGTCACGATGAAATGCGCGTCGTAGTTCGACAGATTATGCAGGAAGCACGGTACAAATTTCGGTGTTTTCAACTTAAGGTTGCACGTGTTGCATAATGTTTTTAAAAAACGACCCGACAAGTGATCGTGATGTGCAGTTTTACAGTTACGCTCGGTAAACCTAGCACCGCACAAGTCGCATAACGTCTTAATGTTATGCACGCAACAATCATCGTCGCTCATGATAATCGGGACGTTAACATCCTTATATAGCCTGCATATCCTATCGGCAACATCGATGACTGCACTGACAAAACGCTTGGCCACATCGTCTTCGGTCGCCGAACCACGGAAAATGACGGGGGCTCTCGGTATGTTGAACCGGTCGAACAACTCTGTCGGCACACCCTCAGCCGCGACGACGAGGTAGCCGTAACTCATCGGGTGGTGCGCGTGTATCACAGTGGTATTATCGCCTTGTTTCTGAGACGTTTTTAGTAACAAAGCTTCAAAGTCTGCATACACTACGAACGGGAGGCGTTCCGTCTTACGCCACGACTCAAATTTGAGCGTATCCCCCTCTTTCGGCATCTGTGGCAATACGGGTTTGTGGTTACCGCACAACAAGCGGTGTTGCGCCAACGCCCGCTCGCCGTGTAATTTATGTTTTAATGGCTGATCGTCGAAGCTGGCGAAACATCGCTTGCAGAAAAATAAACGATGTTCACGATTATTTTTTTGAGGGCTGGCTAGACGTGAAAAATTCGAAATATACGCATAATGTTTCTTGTCATCTTTCCCGGTGATTAAGAGCAGGTCGAAATGATCTGCCTTTTCCTCGTCTGCGATACGCAGCGGGTACGCGACACATTGCGTACTCGATTTCTTATTTTTCACGCCTTTTCTTATACCGTATAGATTCACGGAAGTACCAGGATTTGATCTTTCGAATAAGTTTATCTCCGACACGGGTGTGGGGGTTGATAGTGCGGAAAAATCGTATCGATGCTCTTCCCTCAAATAATTCGAACCTACCCGCACGCGGTCGTGTAGTACGTGTTTGGCGAGGATCGACCACTTGAAACATTGCCGGTCGATATTTTGAGGGTTGACGACAGCTTTCCGATTCCGAATACTTTCCGGCAACGGTAAGTACGACGAGCCACTCATAGGTGCGTACTCGTATACGCCCAAGAGCAAGCCATCGATGCGCGATAAGGAAAAACCACTATACTTCCCCGCGTAACAGTCTTCTTCGCTCAGAAGTTTGGTGAAATCACGATCTACCGAACCTTCGACATTGGTGTACGCGTACAGCTCTCGCGACGAAGTTTTAAACGCACGGTTTTGAGCTGAACCGATTAAATTTGGTATATCGTATGTGGCTTCCAATTTAAGGTTGTATTTAATCGGGTTAATACGTACGCACTCTCGTAATTTTGCGATTAATTCGGGCTCTATCGAGTTGAGGAACGCCCGGTAACTGGTCACGTTATCGACATTTTTCCTGAAATACCACACAATTGTACGATTGAGCGATGACTCAATCTCGATAAAGCCCGGCGTATTAACCCTTAGCATACGAGCCTTTTTCCGTTTGATATTTTTCCTAGTATTTTCAGTGTAAGGAGCGTCTTCCTCGAGCGGTAATGGCGAATCCGATCTAGCTATTGTGTCGACTGCGGCGGTGACGGCGGTGGGCGTCTCGTCGGGCCGGATGACGGATCCCTGTGCGGGTGGTGGGGGCGTGAATACCGGCGTTCGGACTATGTGCGGCAAGGCTTGAGGTGGTGGTGGTGGTCGAGTAGATGCGACCACTCGGCTGAGGCGAGGCGAGATGGCCGTCGGCGGCTGAACGTCCGACTGAGAACGCTGGGTAGAGGTGGGGGGTGCCCATTTTATGACAGATGTGCGACCTATCATTATTAATATTACAGTAATTATTATTATTATTATTGATATGAGTAAAAAATAAATATTTACCCATTGCGCCGCCTGTTCGTACAGCGCTGCGGAATTCGGGGGTGTTTTTTGCGATCTCTATTTTTAAAAATAAGTGAATTAATAACGCGAGTAAATCATCGTCGAGGCGGAAAAAATATCGTATGCTTGTGAAATTCTTATTTTTAGTATACATAAAACTAATTTAACATCTCTTATTATTCGAACATTATTGAAAAATTATACAAACTAGTTTTTACACTCGGTTTTTTCCCGAATCAACGATATAATATTCAATGTACTTACTGTGGTGATTTTGAATGTGGATGCTGAGATTGTTCCGCTGGGTGAACGTCTTGAAGCATATCCCACATGAAATCGTTGATCCGTCGTGTATTTTAGCGTGCCTGTTCAGATCGCGCTTATGAACGTACACTTTTTCACATAACGCACAGTTAAACATTTTTAAATATTTTATACTAGTGAATTTATTTTAACAGGGCGAGCGAGGTAATACGAAAATTCGGCTGTCGTAGTCGAGCTGCATTGACCGTCTGATCTGTAGAAACATGTGCGGCTGCGATGTCACGAATATTCGATGCGTTTTACGGACTGAAAGGGGTGGGGGTTGGTAAAGGGTGTCGTAAACAACGGCTATAAAGCCCGTAGAAATATTCGACAGCTGTATTATGCAGCTCCGGGGTATAATACATTTTATAATATTCAAGGACGCAATATGCACATCGCTCAACGTGTGTTAGCAATGATATTACCGGACACGGTGATATATATATATATATATTGCTGCTATATTTGCGGCTTATGTACAAGCCTATTTGTGTGAAAAGACACGATATTGCTTCCCATAATATGAATAAAGGGTTAATATCATGCATACAGAAATTATATGATTCTAAAAATCATTTTTAAAAGGAATTTAATGGAATAACGGGATAATAGGGTGACGCCGGATGTCGATTATACACGCATGCACGCAAACGCATATTTTTGTATAATAAAACACATTTTCTCGATTACATAATATAATATATACATTTATTTCAAAAATAATATATACAGAAATTAAATTATATATATATAATATACCTAGCATATAATTTTTACATATTATTTTTAAACCATCTGAGCAAAACAAAAACTCGATTATATGTACATTGTGTATGATTTAAATTCTTATGGTATAAACAGCACGGCAGACGTGTATCCTTGGCTACTTGCTCATGTAGTTGGTCCAGCCGAGGGCAGTTCAAAACCTCCCCCATCTCGAGAATTTTTACATCAGGGAGGAAGTCTTGTATGATCTGACATTTTTCTTCGCCTTTAACGTAAATGCATTCGAATTGTAGCGATTTTAAAATCTTTCCTAATTCGGAATACTCGACGTCGCCGCAAACCGGAGTCAGTTGATGATAATTTCGGAACAGCCACATGTTGACAGTATTGACTTTTGACGAGTTTTCACGCGTTCGAGTATGTTTAAAAATCCAGTGCTGACTTCCCAGCCCGTCTATGTCGACAATAGACATTTCTTTTATCATGTACTTGGAATTCGGGCCTAGTATACATTGGATATCGAGAATAGCTGAAGGCATCATACACTCGTCACACAAAATATTTAAAATAACGTCTTACTGCCTGTAACCGTGAATGTATACTGACTATTTCTCCGCGACTCTACCCTCTAGAATTACTATTCTTGCGTACGCGTAAGCCAAGTTAGTTTTCAAATCTTTGATATTTTTATTTACAATCTCTAAAGATTCGATTAAAGATTCAATTTTATTATTGTTTTCGGAAAAATATTTATCGATCTCCGTCACGTACAACGATTGTAAGTGCATTATTTTCATTTCGTTCGCTCGGCCCTCGTCGTTGAGCGTTGATATTTTTCTATCGTTAGCTTCGGTTATATTACTATGTATAGCTAGTTCTTTTGTAAGCTTTTCACTGAGTGCGGTTATTTTTGCGCCATTTATTTCGATTAAATCTACGTGCGACGCGAGCTCTTTTTCATATTTTTCCTCCATATCCGCGATGACTTTATTCAACCGGCTGGCCGGTGACCCTCCAAACACGTCCATTGCTACGTGATAACTGTGATCATATTTTAAGATCGGCCTTATTTATCCAACTATTATGTTCGTCAGTAAAACCTAGCCACCGAACGAATACGCGCTGACCCTTGGTGCGAATTACTTTTTCAACCAGATAATCGTCGGGCCACATTGTTTTGCGAATCTCTTCGGAGTAAAAACCACCGGCGATCGGACTCCCCGTATAATCTTCAAGGATATATGTACTAGGCTTAGTCTTATTCACTTTAATAATAGTAAATATTTCCGTAGACCAATTGGGTAAATATCCTTTAGTAAAAACACCTTTGTATACGCTAATGCGGACTTTGTCTCCAACGCGAAATTTTATTTTATCCGTATATTCTGCACCATGTTTTAGTTTTACCAGCGACGGGTTAGCGTCGGCCTGCATCGGTGTCATTCCAATAGTTCTATGAAACGAATTATTATAGTCGTCGATTACCGAGGGTAAAATATCAAGCCACGTATGCGAACCTCTGCTAGTGAATTCTTTAAACATTCTCGCCTTAATCGTGCGAATTACTCTTTCAACTATCGTTGCTTTAAGTACGCTAAAAGTACTGTACATTTTTATATTGTGTTTTTTCACTAAAGCTTCAAAATGTTTATTGTAAAATTCACGTCCCTGATCGACGTGTAATAGATTAGGGCTATTGTGTGCGAAAATTTTACTAGCTGCCGCAGCGACTTCTTCACCTTTCTTTGTTTTTAAGGC